>JAODAL010014940.1:0-85598 GCA_025379985.1 Phyllomedusa bahiana | reverse complement strand
AGCCCAGATTTTCCCCCGGTCTAATGATTTTAAAAGGGTAAACCCCCCCTAACGCACATCTAGGTGGTTAAAAGACCAGGATTGGAGCTAGCTCTTTCAAAAGGAATGGTGGCTTGTGAGCAGTGGGCTGTGGTACTAAAAAACATCTATTAAAGCTGTGAACTATTTTTTTAAAACCTGAATCTGCCATTTAAGGGTCTCCAAAGTACTTTCATCAGGGAAAAACCTTTTTTTTACTTTCACAACTAGCCATAAGCTTGTACTTGGATTTGTATAAAAGTATAAAGTTAGCCGTCTCTTTTGTTTAAATGTTTTAAATGCTTGGAAAATGGGGTCTGTTTTGATCAAGAATAAACTAAAAGCAGATTACAACAAGCAATTGCCTACATCAGCAAAGGACATGACACATTTCGCTGATTCCCCATTGATTGTTATCACAGCAATAGTACATAACAGTACATCCCACAGAGCAGTCAATAACGCTTAAATGAGTGATGAGCACTAGTGTTGTTTGGATGCATCATAACATAGATACGTTTACTTTCTTTCAGTAGATGGCTTAGGTAAAGAAAACTGTATTTTTGGGGCAGCTATTCGTTTTACCCGACTGAAAAAAAATAGAGGGGATATAATCTGGTGGGCACATTTTTAAAACAATTAAATAACATTTAGACTTCTTGATATACCTGCAAAAAACTGTAATAGCAGAAAATTGTAAGTTTTTAGGCAAAGGTAACATGATTTACTAATCAAAGGGGTTTTCTTTTTTCAAATATTAGCTTTTAACATGTGGAGGGGAAAATTTAAGCTTTTTCTAAATACTTTTTTTATTTACCCCGGGCAGGGATAAAGAGATTTATTCTCGAGTGCACAAAGGCTTCTCTGGGTTTTGTCCCGCTCTCTATCCCTTTTAGACAGAGAGAGGGATTGACAAACACCCAAAGGGGCAAACTACCCGGGTAACGATGTTCCGCTGCCCCGGCCCCCCGGGGATGCTATGCTTTGCTACCCTATAGCTCCGCCCTTGCCCCAGCAATAAAACATAACATTCACGCCCCGGGGGGAAGTTTTCGGGGCCCGCTCCCCCGCCCCTAAGCTCGGGCCCTTGTCCCCAAACGTTAAAAGCAGAAGTGACCGATCTTAGCGAGTTAAACTCCCTACATTTAAAACCAAAAGGGCCCCAAACCCACCAGGGGCCAGCCACTGACTAATGGGGTGTGCATGCTCACATCACCGCCGCCCAGGCCCCCAGCACATAATGGGCGGGGCCGGGGGAGTGTGAGTAAGGTATTTCTTATTTTTAAAAATTTAAAAAACTTGCTACCTATAGGCCCCTTACCATACCCAAACCCCTTTCCGTCACCTATAAAGGCCCTATAGCCCTTAAAAACCTGCCTATCAGCTACACCGGGGGGAACCCACAGCCTACTGTGGCCCCCCCTCTGCTAGTTTACTCCTGTGGTCTAACTACAGCCCCTACCCACTGGACTACCCACCTAATTGGGGGCCCAACTACTGCCTACCCAGGGCCCCTCACCTACCTGTACCTACCCCACCGATTGGAAATTTTTCCTAACTACTGCCTACTTACCTAGGACCAATCTATCTACCTACCTGGGGCCTATGTACTGCCTACCTACCTAACTATGGCCTTCCACCCTATCTAATAGGGGGGTCTACCTGGTAATATGAATTGGAGGGGTACAGGCAATAGCTGTAACACAATCTCCAGAGGGGAAATCCTCTGTTCCTCCCCTCCCCTCAAGGAGACTTGGCATCTAAACTATGGCCTGTACCCACTCTCCCACACTTAGTAAGTTTGTACAGCGATGGAGGACCGGGAGTGTGGTGCTGTAAAAGTGTGTATTATATGATATTTGTGTCCAAATCTGCAGGGGGCAAGTGTTGGCCGGGAGAAGTCATCATGGCAGTCTAATTGAACTTTTTGACCTAAATGCCTAAAGCTATGTGTAGAGCCAGCACTGCACATCACCCTGATCACACCATCCCCACCGTGAAGCGTGGTGGCAGAATTATGCTGTGGGGAAGCTTTGTTTCAGCAGGGACTAGGAATTGATGGGAAGATGGATGGAGCTAAATACACCTAGACAACGCCTTTAAGAAACACATCGACATCAAATATAACTTTAAAGAGAACCTGTCACATAGTTTTTGCTCCCCCGGTTGAGGACAGAACAAGATAGTGTCAGACCTGCTGTTTCTAGCGCTGTGTCCCTTAATCTGTAAGATGCTCTAGTTTTCGAGTATTTAGTGCTCAAATCTGCAGTTTTCAGCCAGAAAAGAGTCAAACAAAGAGTCAGTTTTTTTCAAACCCCGTCCACCTGAAGCTAGCCCCGCCCACCTCAACTGATAAACCTATTACTTTGAATAGGTAGAAACGTGAGAATAACTGTCAGTGGGTGGGGCAAGCCTTTGGTGGGCGGGGCTAACCCCCCTGCTCATGAATAAGATTTGAACAATTTAAAACATAAAAATAAAAAAGCCAAGCAAACTTCAGAAAACAAGGACACAGCCCTGGAAACAGCAGGTCTGTCACTAGCTTGTGCTGCCCTCAGCAAGGGGGGAATAATCTATGTGACAAGTTCCCTTTAAGTAGAAATATGAGCCATTAAGCCCATACATAGAATTGGAATAAAATGTTTCACATGTTCAGCGTTTCATAAAAATAAAATCCTCATTAAATCTGTTAACACTGGTACTCCAGCTCAAGTTTGGCTGGATTCACATTGCACTGTGATCCTGTTAAGGATATCCTGATGGATTTTGTGACAGAATCATGGGCAATAGCAATTGCATAAAAATAGGTGATAGGTGATGAATGTCTGATTACTGGGGGACCCCAATTGATCGCTGAAATGGGGGCCCCCTTTCTTCCTTTGAATGGAGCAGTGGTCGAACATATGCACTGCTGCTCTGTTCAAAGTCTAGGCTTGATTATCTCCATCAGTTTCATAGAGTTTGGATGGAACAGCAGCATGCATGTTTGGCTACTGTTCCATTGAAAGCCTACCTTGCTGCCCTCATTTTATGAATCAGTGGGGGTTCGTATCCTACAGATAGGTGATAAATGTCTATAGTGGCACAACCCCTTTAAACCTTTTGTATATGTTCTTTAAATCGCCAAGCTTCTTGTGAGTAAAATATTAAGGATTTCAGCATTATGTGTTTCTTGCTGTGCTGTCTCCACCCATTAAGGCCATGTTCACACGCCGTTGAACCTCGTCCATAACGCTTCCAAAACACCCCCAGTTCATTTCATTGATTCTTATGTAAAACCTCGTTGAAGTTCACATACGACGAGGTTTTTACATGCTTTTTTGGAAGCAATGAAAAAGAAGTGTCATGTCAATTCTTGAAGCGCGTTGTAGGCGCGGTTTAGGCACGTTTTTCGGGGTGGATTTTAGCGTGTTTTTGGCACGGTTTTCGAATCGGTTTTTGTCCTGGCTATTCATTTGTATGGGTGTAAACCTCATCGAAAACCTGATCCAAAACCTGATCAAAGCCTCGTCAAAAACCTCGTCTGAAGAAGCGTGTTTCAGGCGAGGTTTTGATGTGGTTTGGACGAGGTTTTGGGCGAGGAAACGCTCCGAAAACCTCGTCCAAAAACGCCGTGTGAGCATGCCCTAAGGCAGTCACCGCTAGGCCCTTTGCTGCACCACCAGAATTATATAGGATTTTGCACTCCATACATTTTTGGTTGATATATTAATAAAATGTTGGATTTGGTCTGAATTAGGCTGGGTTCACATGAGTTCACATTGACTATGTCATAGGCATCTGTTAGTTACCATGAGAAAGGTACCCCAGTGGATACCACGACATAGCCATAACAGAACAAATGTAGTCCTATTTAGACCACCCTTGGTCTGTTTCCTGAGGTTAAACACTTTTGGTGCTGGACAACCAACTGTTAATGCTATCACTACTTTTAAAATCATCTTTAACTTAAAAGAGTATTATTTGTGCCTTGGACTATTGCACAAGATTGTATGATCATCATGATAAATTCTTCTTCTATAACCTCATTACTGTAAAAAGCAGGTGCTGTCTGAAAAACAGAACAGAAGGTTTTTTTTTTTTACTGCAGTGGAAAACTTGAGAATTTAAACTGATTCTTACACATTGGTATGGTAGAAAGGCCAGGTGCTCATAGATAGATACATGTACATGGACATACACATGACAAAACTGTTGTACATGGGAAAGACACAATAGTGCCCCCATACCAGAGGAGCTCAGCTGTTCTTTATGATTGAGCAGCATAATTATGGTACAGGAGCACTTTAATCCTGATGATCATCCTGGTCAAGTCCAATCCATATGAATTTACCTACCCCTGTGAACTGCTCATTTGGCATATAAATTCCCTTACAGCTTCCAGGCCACTAGTTAAAGAGAATCTATTGTCAATTTTGTTTAGGTTTATTAATTAAAACAATATATCGATACAAATTCTATTCTTCTTAGCCGTTTTTATTTTTTGATTGTAGATTTAACAATTCTGTTGTCCATATATGATTGTGGGGGAAGACATCTTGCCTTAGCTGCTTTCAACAGCATTTAGAGAAATGCTTTACCGCAGCTATGGGCATAAGAGCCTGTGAACAGAGCAGACCCATTGACTTTTATAAGAGAGTTTTCTAGGCATGATCTGTAATCTGGGAAGAGGTCAGTGTGCAGAAAGGATGAGAGGATGAGCTTTGGCTATCACTTGTGAATGGTGGATCCTGTGTTATCTATACACATTGGTTTCACCTTTCAGTGAAATCCTGCCTGTGCTGATAATGAGGAGACTGCTGAAAAGCTTTTTCTGCAGAACATAAAGGGCCACCTGTATGAAAACTGTCTAGGTTTAAAACTTTCTTTGTTGCCCATACCAACCAATCAGAGCTCCCCTCTCATTTTTCCAGACCACTATATGAAATGAACAAATGGGCAACAAAGTGAGTTTTAGACCTAGACAGTTTTCATGCATGTGGCCCGAAGTGTCAGACTATTATAAGGCCTAGTGGCCAAAATGAAAACTGCAGGACTTCAGGAAATTAAAAATAATGATACTGATATAAAAAAAATCAAAAATTCTTTAAAAATATGTTTAACATAAAAGCATGAATTAAACAATGTAATTTTCTGATGACACATTACCTTTTAACATTGCTACATCCATATCGTGGATGTTCCCCTCACCCGTTTATAGATCAAACAACTTTTTGTCTTCTATACCCTTTCAGGGGGTTGAAAAGTTAATGGGGTTTTGGGGGGAATATAAGTTTTGAAAAATAAATGGAATTTAAATTTTATTTCTTTCCCAACCCATGAGCGGTTCAATGCAAAACCAGCACGAACAAGGGAAAAAATTACTATGTAAGGATATAGAAAAAATAACTTTTAGGATTAAGTCTTCCTTTAATCATTTTAGCGTTCATTAGAAGCAAGTAAAATAAAAATCATCCAGCGTTTCTAAATGGATGTTACCCGCCCCCCCGTATTGGGGGATTTTTTAAGAGTCTTATAAAATTAGACTTGTTTTTCATGGAGGCCCAGAAAAAATACATTGTTTTTGCCCGTATAGGAGAGGTTTTGGCTAACCAAAAATTTATTTCTTTACTTGAAATATATATATGTATCAGATTTAATGGTCTACAGAAGTGGCCCTTTTTAAAACAACGGGGATCTCCCAAATAATGTTCCCGAAATACTTTTTCCCCCTGATAATGATTTGGAAGATTCAAAATGTAACCCGCTTAAAATTTAATGTTGGACAGTGCAATTTTCCCGAGGGGGGGAGACTTGGGGAAAAAAAAAATTTGGTTTGGGCTTTGTAGTTTCCCCGAAATCAAAAGTCATTTTAAACAACTCTAATCCAAAATTTTGAAAAGAGCCCAAATTTTTTGGCCCAAAATTTGCTTTCTCATAGACTTTGCCTCCCCATGCTTAACTCACTCATATACTCAATTACAGTACATGACCTTTCCCAGATATAATTGTACTCATGACAACCGAAGAGCCTACTGTGGCTGCTTTTATTCTCCAGAGAACTGCAAAAAGTTGCACAGGCGTGTGCTACAGACATGTCTACAGCATTAACCATTCCAGAACTGCTACCGTGTGGCACTGTTCATTCCACTTGGTAAACATGTTACTAATTATTATCCTCCTGCTTTATCTATGAAGCTTCTCACCTTGCTGAACAGTTTTACCTTAATTAGAACCTATATAGAAGTATTAGAATAAAACACAAGAATGCAGATAACAATCCTGGTCTGTTGTCAAACTATTAACCTTTCTCTACTTGTGATTTCTAAGACCTGCTTTACAATACTTACTAGAGCATTTATATCAAGGCAGAGCTGAAGGCTGTTCAGAAGTTAGCTATTGGTTCAGGAGTTCAAATCCGATCAAGGGGTAACATCTGTATGGAGTTAGCATGTTCTTGTTGTTGCATAGATTTTGAGTGCTTCGAATTTCTCACACACTTCAATGACATACTAAAAGGTTTTATGGATTCATATGAAATTGTCTCTGCCATGTTTGTGTTTATGTCTGTAGAATTAATGACTGTGATATAAGCAACTGGAGATAAATAAATTAATCAAGTCCCATTACAGTGTTCTACTGTAGAACGTGTTGGCAATATTGAGCAACCAGGAGGAGAAGCGATCAGCCTTATGTGACATAAGCTTCAATAATTGTACTACATCTCTCTAAGGGTGCTTTCACACGGTGCGGTTTGGGTGCGTTTTTGATGCCTTTTTTTGGATGCGTTTTTTGTGCAACAATGTATAGCATTAATTGTTGTGCCTTCCTGCACAAAAAATGCATCCAAAAAAGGCATCAAAAACGTACCAAAACCGCACCATGTGAAAGTACCCTAAGGGTATGTTCACCCGATGGATTATAACAAGGAATTCACTGCAGATTCCGTGTTGGATTCCTCGTTAAAAATCTTGTGCATTCCGATGGTAATTCATGTGAATGGCCATTCCACATTGTAGATCACACAGCGAACTCAAGCACGGATTTTCCACACCACGGATTTTAAATCCATGGTGCGAAGAAACAAAAATGAACGTGTTCAGTCTTTTGAGCGGATCCTCATTGGATCCCACTCGGGCAGAAGGGATGAGGGTTAGCCTTAAGGTCAGTGTTTATTCGAAATTACACTTTGACACAAAATTGCATGACATGTCCAAACCATAGGTGAAAAATGCCCAGGCAAGGCTTCAGCTAGTCTATGCCTTTTTTTTTTAAAGACAAGTTTTATGATCAGGCACCCTCCTCCTGTCTCTCTATAACTGTAGATGAGCCCATGGGCAGGGTATCACAGCATTTTTTTTTTAGTAAGGAGTAAGAAAGTATGCACTTGTCAATCTAATCACCCTTTTTCAGCTAGTCAGGCCACATATTAACTCCATGACCTTGACACTACTAATGTTGCGTGAAGGTGATCCTGGCTTGCTAACAGTCCATCAAAACAAAGACAATCTTCAGGTTGTCTGCTTTCAGGAAATATAAAGGGTTAAGGGGTATACCTCTGAAGGTGCATCGATTTTTGATGTCTCCGTGTCTTATGACTTTATGAAGATATATGAGTGTAGACACAGGTATAATTGGCATGTGTGCACATGTTGATCTAGGGCTAATTGGCATGGGTGCACATGTTGATCTAATTCTAATTGGCATGTGTGCACATGTTGATCTAGGTCTAATTGGCATGTGTGCACATGTTGATCTAGGTCTATTGGCAGTGTGCACCATGGTTGATCTAGGTCTTTCTTGGCATGTGTGCACATGTCAATCTAGGTCTTAATGGCATGTGTGCACATGCTGATCTAGGTCTAATTGGCATGTGTGCACATGTTGATCTAGGTCTACATGGCATGTGTGCACATGTTGATCTAGGTCTAATTGGCATGTGTGCACATGCTGATCTAGGTCTAATTGGCATGTGTGTACATGTTGATCTAGGTCTAATTGGCATATGTGCACATGCTGATCTAGGTCTAATTGGCATGTGTGCACATGTTGATCTAGGTCTACTATTCATGTGTGCACATGTTGATCTAGGTCTAAATGGCATGTGTGCACATGTCGATCTAGGTCTTAATGGCATGTGTGCACATGCTGATCTAGGTCTAATTGGCATGTGTGCACATGTTGATCTAGGTCTAATTGGCATGTGTGCACATGTTGATCTAGGTCTTAATGGCATGTGTGCACTTGCTGATCTAGGTCTAATTGGCATGTGTGCACATGTTTATCTAGGTCTTATTGGCATGTGTGCACATTCTGATCTAGGTCTAATGGCCATGTGTGCACATGTTGATCTAGGTCTACTATTCATGTGTGCACATGTCGATCTAGGTCTTAATGGCATGTGTGCACATGCAGATCTAGGTCTAATTGGCATGTATGAACATGTTGAACTAGGTCTAATTGGCATGTGTGCACATGTTGATCTAGGTCTAGGTGGCATGTGTGCACATGTTGATCTAGGCCCTACTATTCATGTGTGCACATGTCGATCTAGGTCTTAATGGAAATGTGTGCACATGCTGATCTAGGTCTAATTGGCATGTGTGCACATGTTGATCTAGGTCTAAATGGCATGTGTGCACATGTCGATCTAGTTCTTAATGGCATGTGTGCACATGCTGATCTAGGTCTAATTGGCATGTGTGCACATGTTGATCTAGGTGGCATTGGCCTGTGTGCACATGTTGATCTAGGTCTAATTGGCATGTGTGCACATGTTGATCTAGGTCTAATTGGCATGTGTGCACATGTTGATCTAGTTCTAATTGGCATGAGTGCACATGTTGATCTAGGTCTTAATTGGCATGTGTACACATGCTGATCTAGGTCTAATTGGCATGTGTGCACATGTTGATCTAGGTCTAATTGGCATGTGTGCACATGTTGATCTAGGTCTAATTGGCATGTGTGCACATGTTGATCTAGGTCTAATTGGCATGTGTGCACATGTTGATCTAGGTCTTAATGGCATGTGTGCACATGCTGATCTAGGTCTAATTGGCATGTGTGAACATGTTGATCTAGTTCTAATTGGCATGTGTGCACATGTTGATCTAGGTCTAATTGGCATGTGTGAACATGTTGATCTAGGTCTTAATCATACATGCCAACTCTCCCGTTTTTGGCGGGGGGTCCCCTTATTTGGGGTCCCCTCCCGCCCTCCCGGGGGAGTTGGCATTCCCCCCCGCTGCGGGCGGGGGGGGTCCTTTAAATTACGCGGCGCAAGAGTAGCGCTGGTGCGCTACCTTGCGCCGGGGGGACGCTCCTACAGGCGGGTTGCAGCGGCGCAAGCGGCCGCTCACCCCCCCCGGGTTCCCACTGTGCGGGGAGGAGGCGGGTGGGATCGCTGCCTCCTCCCTCCCCCCCCCTGTAGGGTCCGGCGCCGGTTTTGTGCGCCGTTACATACAGTTCAGCGGCGCAGGGGGAAGTGACGCCGGGGGGCAGGGGAGTGACGCGCGGTGCTCTCACTTCCCCCGCCGCGAGGAGATGGGTCGGGAAGCGGCCAGCGCTGCAGGAGCCTGGTGAGGTGATGGATTTTATTATTTTATTTATATTAGATTTAGTGGGATCTGCCTGGCTAACAGAGATGGCAAATACCTGGCAACAATGGGGGCATCACCTTGCAACAATGGGGGCATCACCTGGCAACAATGGGGGGATCACCCGGCAACAATGGGGGGATCACCTGGCAACAAAGGGGGGAACTACCTGGCTAACAATGGAGGCACTACCTGGCAACAAAAGGGGGCACTACCTGGCTAACAGAGAGGGCAACTACCTGGCAAACAGTGGGGGCATCACCTGGCAACAAAGGGGGGCAATTACCTGGCAACAAAGGGGGCACTACCTGGCTAACAGATGGGGGCACTACCTGGCAACAGAGGGGGCACTACCTTTCAACAGAGGGGGGCACTATCTGGCAACAGAGGGGGCACTACCCGGCAACAAAGGGGGCACTACCTGGCAAACAATGGGTGCACTTCCTGGCTAACAGTGGGGGCACTACCCGGCTACCAGATGGGGCACTACCTGGCTAACCCGAGGGGGCACTACCTGGCAACAATGGGGGCACTACCTGGCAACAATGGGGCACTACCTGGCAACAAGGGGGCACGACACTGGCTAACAGATGGGGCACTACCTGGCTAACAAATGGGGGCACTACCTGGCTAACAGATGGGGCACTACCTGGCTAATCAGATGGGGCAAATACACTGGCTTAAAGATGTGGGCATACCTGGCAAACAATGGGGGCAAATACTTGGCTAACAAAGGGAACAACTACCTGGCTAACAAAGGGGGGCACCTACCTGGCTAACAAAGGGGGGCATCTTTCCTGGCTACAAATTTGCTCTACTGGCTACAGAGGGGGCATCTACCAGCCTGTAAGGGCACTACCTGGTTATGGGGGGGCTACACCTGGCTATAAGGCATCTACCTTGGGGTTTCTTCCAAAGCGTATTGCAGTTAGGTGGAGTGGGTGTGGCTTTTTGAAGGGCGTGGCATAAACCGACAAGATGGGCGTTGGGCCATGCAAATTTTTGCAGCGGCGCGCGTAGCGCGCCGCCCACTAGAGTCTCCTGCTTTTTCACTTTCAAAAGTTGGCAACTATGGTCTTAATGGCATGTGTGCACATGTTGATCTAGGTCTAACTGGCATGTCTGCATATGTTGATCTAGGTCTAACTGGCATGTGTGCACATGTTGATCTAGGTCTAAATGGCATGAGTGCACATGTTGATCTAGGTCTTAATGGCATGTGTGCACATGTTGATCTAGGTCTAATTGGCATGTGTGCACATGTTGATCTAGGTCTAATTGGCATGTGTGCACATGTTGATCTAGGTCCCAATTGGGATGTTGTGCACATGTTGATCTAGGGGCTTAAGGATGTGGCACATGCTGATCTAGGTTTAAAGGCATGTTGGGACATCTGGGCTAGTTTAATTGGCATGTTGCACATGTTATCTAGTTTAATTGGCATGTGTGCACATGTTGTCTAGTTCTATTGGCATGTGTACACATGTTGTCTAGTTCAAAAATTGGCATTGTGCAATGTTGATTAGGTTAATTGGCGTGTCAATGTTGATTAGTTCAAACTGGCATGTGTGCACATGTTGATCTAGGTCTAACTGGCATGTGTGCACATGTTGATCTAGGTCTAACTGGCATGTCTGCATATGTTGATCTAGGTCTAACTGGCATGTGTGCACATTTTGATCTTTTATTTTTAGGAGGTACGGTGGATATAACTTTCTGCTTGGGTCCCATTAAAAACTATACTTGACACAAAATTGCTTGACATAAGCAAAAAATAATCCTGGTAAAAGCAACAACAAAACCTCATACAGTTAAGTTTTTAAAAAGTATGAGTGCCATGTTCTGAAGGTAAAATTGGTTAGATCTTCAAGGGGTAAAGTGGTTTGATCACAAAGTATGGGATAATGAATTTGCTCTTTCATTACTGAACACTTACATAACCTGTGGGTCATTTGCATAATGATGAGGTCAGAAGGATGTTTCATTACAGAGCACTTCCAATGTTCCTGGTGTTTAGTTTAAATTTAAACACCTATAGTTGCATAACTTAAAGGGAGCATGCTGCCATTTGTTTTCTTTAACTAAAACAAGATACTGATACTTTCTTTTTTCTTAGCTGATTTTATTTTCTGATTGTAGATTTTTTAAAATTTTGTTTTGTGTATATGATTATGGGACAACCATGTTGCCTGAGCAAGCATTTAGAGAGATGCTTTACAGCAGCTTCATGGACATAGGATTCTGCGGAGAGGAATAAACCCATTGTCCTCTATAGAAGAGTTTTCTAAGCATGAACTGCAACCTGGAAAGAAGCCAAAGTGCAGGGACTGGGAGAAGGGGAGCTTTGATTACCTCCTACTGTGAATGGTGGATCCTGTGTTATCTGAACACACATTGGTATCACCTTTCAGTGTAGTCCAGTCTGTGCTGATAATGAGGAGACTGCTGAAAAGCTTTTTATATAGAACAGCAAGTGGCAGACCATTATAAGGCCTAGTGGCCAAAATGAAAACTTCAGGATTTAAAAAAAATAAATAAAAAATTAATAATGCCATGGAAAATTCTAAAACATAACCAAAAATTATTAATAAACGTGTTTAGGAGGTATGGAGCAGGCTCACTTGCCGAATCGTTTTCATATGCAGAGGGTGAAGGCTCTAACAAAGTTACAGCAGGCACCCACCTTTAGGGCCATGGTACGCCGATGACCTTCCCTCCCTGTAAGCAATAAAAAAGATAAACACAATTGGTATTGCTTCAACCATAAAAGTCTGTTCTAACACATTATTATTTTGTTCATTTATTCAGCATGGTGAACACAGTGAAAAAAAATTCCATAATTCTGAGTTTTGGGTCATCTCACCTCCTAGAAAAGTGGAATAAAAAAAGGTTTAAAGGTTGTATACACTTCAAATTGGTACCAATAAAAGCTAGAACTCACCCCACAAACAATTATCCATTTTACAGCTCTAACAGAGAAAAAATATATAGCTTAAAGGGGTTGTCTCACTCCAAAGATTGCTTTTTATGTTAAAGATCTTGCAAAAACAAGTCACTTCGCAATATGTGTCCATTAGCAGTGTCCTACCTATTTTGAGATACCCCCTCTTGTATGGGCTGCATCAGCTCCTCAGGTCGCTATAGCTACAGACCTGTTTACTCTCTTATGATAGGCTGCCAGGACTGGTCGCTATAGCCACAGACCTGGCTTCCACTGCAGCCTAGTAGAAGCCAGTAAACACGCAGCTGAATTCAAAATGAAACCAAGAAAATAGGACTGAGGTGAGACGAATCAATGTAGTGAGACAACCCCTTTAATGGCGAGGTCAGATATGACGTTTTAAATTGTGATCTCTCACCTCTGTCTACAAGTGTCACCTGCTGCAGACGGTGTCACAAGGGGGCCTATTTGTTCTGTGTCTATGAGATTAGGGACGACTGCCCAAGTAGTTGGCTTGGGATCCCTTACTGAAGCTAGTACTTTGCTATAGATAGAAGGCTCTCCTGTTAATAGGTGGGGTTCCACCAGACTTGATAATAGAAAGGGAGTTATTCCCTCTCTCAGAAGCAAAAAGGGTTAAATGATGAGGTTAGAGATCAGGTTTTTAAATAGTGTGTATAGAGGTTAAGAATTAGATATAATAAAAGTTACGTTTTAGTGTTTAATAGATAGAGAACTGATAGAGTTTAAGTTTGCCTTTGGCAAAATAGTAAATATAACCCCTTTAATGGTCTCAGAAGATGTCTTTTTTTAAAGGCAGCAAAACTTAATGGAAAATATGGAAAATATCTAAATTTTGTATCGTCAGAATCATACCGACAAAAAGAACACAGGTAGCATCTCATTTGTACTGAACAGTGAGCTCCGTAAAAATTAAATCCCCACAATTTTTTTTTCTTTTTGCATTTGTCAGTACGTTATATGGTACAATCAAAAGTTCTGTTAAAAAGTACATCTTGTCCGACAAAACAAAAAGACACCATACATTTATGTAGATGGAGAAATAAAAAAAAATATGGCTCTTGGAAGCCAGGGAGGAGAAAGCGAGAAACAAAAATACGAAAATGTTGCATTTTTAAGGTGTTGTTTTGTCTTTAAAACCAATTTGCCCACAGACTTTCCACTGCAGAAATCCGGCACCATTTTCTTTTTTGTCTGAACATACCCTCTCTCAATAATCCATGAGTAATTGTGAGTTTTAAAATTATAAACTCAGCTACAGTGAGGAAATTAAGTATTTGATACACTGGCGATTTTGCAAGTTTTTCCACCTATAAAGAATGGAGAGGTCTGTAATTTTTACCGTAGGTACACTTCAACTATGAGAGACAGAATCCCAAAATAAAAAAATGAAAATCACATTGTGTGGCTGTTAGATAATTAATTAGCATTTTATTGCATGAAATAAGTATTTGTGACACGGTTCATGATGCGAGAATGCCCGTGTCCTGGCCGCTGTGGCGGCATCCTCTGGTGTCCCCGCTTCTCCCTACTCACCTGTCCCGATTCCTGTCTGTTGCATGTTCCCGGCGGCAGTGCCCACCGGCGAATTCAAGTTCCCGCTGCTTCCTCCGGCTCTTTGGCGTCCTCTAGGGGTGCGTACGTGGCACTGATTTGTATCTAAAGGCAAAGCGTCCCAATTTCCTGTCTGTGACCTGTGACCCCTAGCTTTATAAGGAACTTCCTGCCCTTGCTCCTGGTCAGTTTGTTGGTGTCCATCCTTAGAGCTTGACCCTTGTCTGTTGAGCTCCTGCTGAATTAGCCCTTGAGCTTCCAGTGTTCCTGTGAACTTTGCATTAACTCTGCACTGTCCAGCGCACCTGTTCTTGACATGATGTTCATCTGTTATTACCTGTTGTTATCTGCTGCTGTACTTTCTCTGCTGCCTGCCTGGGACTCTGCTACCAGTCTACAGCTATCGGCTGCTGTGACCTGTCACCGCTACCACTGTCCGGTGTCTCTCTCCCACACTTCGGTTACCACCACAAGTTAAACCATCTACATTTCGCGTTGGCCCAGAGGATCCGCATTACCTGCCGTTTCTAATCATCCTGCGTTAGAAAACGTGACAGTACAAACTGATCGTAATTATGGATCCCGCCGATGGAACAACTCTTCCAAAAGTTACAGACGATTACCGCACACCTGGATGAAGTTGTTTCTGCACTGGCATCTACGCCTGCTGCGCTACCTTCTGTACTGTAGTTCTACCTCCTGTTGAAACCGTGAACAGTCCCAGCTTGCACATGCCTTTGCCTGCCCATTACTACGGAGACCCCCATATGTGTCGCAGATTCATCAACCAGTGTACCATACACCAGAGGCGTAGCTATAGAGGGTGCAGAGGTAGCAGTCGCTACCGGGCCCTGCAGTCTTAGGGGGCCCAAAAGCCTTTCTGCCACATAAGGAGGTACCAGCTTTGTAAGTGGCATATGGCAGGTGGGGGGCCCATTCAACTTTTTGCACTAGGGCTGCAGAGCTTCAAGTTACGCCTCTGCCATACAGTTTGAGTTCCTGGCACAACAGTTCCCATCTGATAGAGCTAAGGTGGCATTTATCATCAACCTGCTCTCAGGTGAAGCCTTGACCTGGGCCTCACCCATCTGAGAGAGAGGGGATCCACTGACAGGGGACCTCCAAGAGTTTCTGTGTGCTTTTTGGTGAGCATCTGCTCTTCTATGTGCCTGTCAAGGCGATTCTACTGTGGGACAGTATGCCATCAAGTTTCATACCCATGCTTCTGAACTTGCTTGGAACAACGAGGCCCTTGTTGCAGTTTTCTGGGGGAGCCTATCTGGGTGTATCAAGGATTAACTGGCTGGTCGTGACCTACCTTCTACCCTGGAACTCATCACTCTGGCTACTAAGATCGATATATGTTTTGCTGAAAGAGAGCTAAAGCTTTGCCAACACCCGATGCCCTTCCGTCCTCGCAAGCCTCCGCCATGCCTTGTACCTGCACCCCCCAAGTCTACCTCACCAGGCACCTGCGTTCCCTCAAGATGAACCTATGGAGATGAATCGTGCTCATATAACTCTGGAGGAATGCACTCGTTGGTGCAGTCTGAACCTGTGTCTATACTGTGGCAGTGCAAAGCACTACCTGAAAAACTGTCCAGTCCTCTCTGCTGTGCTCCGGAAACCCCAGTGCCATGGTGTTGTGGGTGAGATCACCCTGAATAAAGATGCCTCCGCTCCTTGTCTGACCACCCCGGTCACTCTCTGTTATGATTCTGTTGCTAAATTTCAAGTTCCTGCTCTTCTGGACTTCTGAGAACTTAATCCACCCGTCTCTGCTTGACAAGTATTGCCAGCCTGTTTCCTGTCTGGATAAGCACAAGAAGCGCCCCTGGAGTTTCAAGACATCTCTGAAGCCCACCCACCTTTCCCCTTGCCTACTGTTTCTGTTTCCGCTCCCCAGGTCCAAGAAGTTATCCGGGACTCTCTGGACACCTCCTTTGAAGATTGTTCTTGGGATACCGAGGAAGACGTGGTTATCCCTGGGTGTTTTGTGGGTACCCGGCTAGCCCGGAGGTGAGAGCTTAAGGGGGGGGGGGGTACTGTCTTGGTTCATTCCCTGAGTCCTTGTTGCTGCGGTGGCATCCTCTGGTGTCCCCACTTCTTCCCACTCACCTGTTCTGGCTCCTGTCTGTTCCACGCTCCTGCCGGCAGATTCGAGTCCCCGCTGGTTCCTCCGGCTCCCTGGCGCCCTATGCGCATTGCTTTCTATTTAAAGGCACAATGTTCCAATTTCCTGTCTGTGACCTGTGACCCCTGCTCTTGCTCCTAGTCAGTTTGTTGGTGTCCATCCTTAGAGCTTGACCCCTGTCTGCTGAGCTCCTGCTGAATTAGCCCTTGAGTTTCTAGTGTTCCTGTGAACTTTGCATTATCCTTGCACTAGCTAGAGCACCTGTTCTCTGCTGGTCCTGTCGTAGTGTTCATTTGTTACTACCTGTTGTTATCTGCTGCTGTACCTCCTCTGCTACCTGCCTGGGACTCTGCTACCAGTCTACGGCTATGGGCTGCTGTGACCACAGTCTCAAAGATTAATGTTAATAACACATTACGCCATCATCGACTAAAATCCTGCAGGGTACACAATTCCCCCTGCTCACGCCAGCACATGTACAGGCCCATTTGAAGTTCACTAATGACCATCTGGATGATGTAGAGGAGGCATGGGGAAAGGTCATGTGGTCAGATGAGACTAAAATTTAACTTTATGGTATCAACTCCAGTCGCCGTATTTGGAGGAAGAAGAAGGATGGGTACAACCCAAGGACACTGCGGGTGAAAATATCATACTTTGGAAGTGCTTTTTCTGCAAAGGGAACAGGATGACTGCACCATATTGAAGGGAAGATGGATGGGGCCACGTATCTCAATATTTTGGCCAACAACCTACTTGCTTCAGTAAGAGTATTGAAGATGGGTTGTGGCTGGTTCTTCGAGCAGGATAATGACCTGAAACACACAGCCAGGGCAACTAAGGAGTGGCTCCACAAGAAGCATTTCAAGGTCCTGGAGTGGCCTAGCCAGTCTCCAGACCTGAATCCAATCTTTGGAAGGAGCTGAAACTCAGTGTAGCTCGGCGACAGCCATGAAATCTATAGTCTCTGATCTGGAGAAAATCTGTATGTAGGAGTGGGATAAAATCCTTGCTGCATTGTCTGCAAACTTGGTCAAGAACTACAGGAAACATCCAACCTCTTCAATTGCAAACAAAGATTTCTGTACAAAATGTTACGGGTGTCCCTGCGACCCCCGTGTCGGGTCGCGGGCACACCCGCAACTCCGCAGCGTCTCCTGCTGCGGCCGGTGCCGCAGCCCGACGCTCGGGCTGCGGACACTCCGGCATGCCCAGCATTGACTTACCTCGCCACGCTCCTGTGTCCGTCCCGGCGCGTGCTCCTGCTGGTTTCCGGGTGCGCGCGCTCCCCCTAGCGGGCGCGCGCGGCACTACAGGAAAATTTAAAGGGACAGCACGCAGGTGATTGGTTCTCACCTGGTGCTGTTCCTATTTTAGCTCTGCCCCTTCCTAGGCACAGGCCGAATCGTAGTGCCTGTGCCTAGAGAGGAAGCGTTCTCTAAATGCTAGTCCCATTACCGTGTACCGTACTCTCTGCCTCCGTCCTGTGACCAACGAATCTTGCGCCTGTCCTGACCTTCTGCCCGTCCTTGACCAGAACCTTTGCCGCCTGTCCTGACCTTCTGCTGTCCCGACTACGAGCCTGCTCCACGATTCTGTCCCGCACACGCCTCGGCTGCCACCGCAAGCAAGTCACGTCAGGGGTAGTGACTGGTAGTAATCGCCGCAGCAAGTCCATCCCGCTTTGCGGCGGGCTCTGGTGAAAACGGACCTACTTAGATTCCACTCCCTGGCGTGGCTTACGCCATCGTTGCGGTGGTCCAGAGGATCCACTACCATCTCTGCAACAGTTCGATTCGGCCATGGATCCCACCAAAGGTGCCTCTACCAAGTGACTCTAACCTCTCCGCCATTGTGGCCAGCAGTCCAAGCAGATCGCTCAGCAAGCCCAACAGCTTAACCAGCTATCATCTTCAGCTTCTCACCACCCAGCAGCAGCAGTCAGCTGCCGTGGCAGCTTCCGCGGCAGCCGCTCCCGCTATGTCCGCGTTGTCCGCAGGTCCGAAGCTCCGGTTGTCTATGCCAACGAAGTTTGATGGGGATTCTAAGGCCTGCAGGGGTTTCGTCACCCAATGCTTACTCCACGTGGAACTCATGGCCGGACAGTTCCCATCAGAAAGGTCTAAAGTGGCTTTCGTGGTCAGTCTTCTGTCTGGGAAGGCCCTAGCTTGGGAACCCCGCTGTGGGACCGAGATGATCCCGTCACGGCCAATCTGGGTACGTTTCTTCAGGAGTTCCGAAGTGTCTTCGAGGAACCTGGACCGCGCATCTTCAGCGGAAACCGGTTACTGAACACTCCAGCAAGGGAACTCCTCCGTAGGTGACTATGCTGTGCAATTCCGCACTCTGGCGTCGAGTTGGCATGGAACGACGCGGCATTATGCGCCACTTTCAAGAAGGGCCTTTCGCCAGGTTAAGGACGCCCTCTCCACCCGGGACCCCCCGTCCTCATTAAGTGAGCTGATCCATCTGGCAACCCGGATTGATATCCGTTTCTCGGAGAGGCGTGAGGAGCTCCGCCAGGAACGTGGCCCAACCCTAACACGTCGCCTACCCCGTCTTGCTCCGGTGTTCCTTCGGCCTCCACTGCCTCCTTCCCAGCCAGCCGTGGAAGAGGCCATGCAAGTGGACAGAGCCCACCTAACTCCGCAAGAATTGACCCGACGACGTGAGGGGAATCTATGCCTCTACTGCGGCAGTCCCGAACACCTCCTCAGGGGTTGTCCGCTCCGTCCTCTACGGCCGGGAAACGCACGCACCTAGGCTTCGTGGGAGAGGCGTCCCTAGGTGTGAAGAATCCCTCTCCTCGGCTCATGCTGCCAGTTCTGGTCACAACTAACTCCGGGGTCTCGTTCCAAGTGGCTGCCTTCCTGGATTCCGGATCCGCCGGGAATTTTATGGATGCTGCATTGGTGACCAAATATCGTCTCTCGGTGGTCCGCCTGGACCAACCCTTGGTCATCGCGTCTGTCTCCGGTGAGCTTCTGAACGACCCCATCACCTTTCGGACTGAACCGGTGATTCTTCAAGTAGGAGCCCTACACAAAGAAAAGATCGCATTCTTCGTACTACCCCGTTCCTCCTCAGCTGTCCTCCTGGGGCTTCCTTGGCTGCAGTGCCATGCCCCTATGCTCGACTGGAAGACGGGCGAAGTTTTGCGTTGGGGTCGAGATTGCCAGTCTCGCTGTCTAGA
The DNA here is from genome assembly GCA_025379985.1 of Phyllomedusa bahiana. NCBI lineage: Eukaryota > Metazoa > Chordata > Amphibia > Anura > Hylidae > Phyllomedusa > Phyllomedusa bahiana. The sequence goes on along the minus strand of JAODAL010014940.1, from coordinate 66,159 downwards.
GGTACTCGCCCGGGTGCGCCCTCTTCTCTTCTTGCGGCTCCAAACCACTGTCAGGTCTTACCTCAAGCCTACCAGGACCTCCAAGATGTCTTCTTGAGAAACAAGCAGATACTCTTCCTCCACATCGTCCCTACGATTGTCCTATTGACCTGCTGCCTGGGACTAGTCCACCCCGGGGCAGGGTCTACCCGCTCTCGGTACCTGAGACTCAGGCTATGTCGGCCTACATAAAGGAGAATCTTCAGAAGGGCTTCATCCGTAAGTCTACCTCTCCTGCGGGTGCCGGGTTCTTCTTTGTGGAGAAGAAGGATGGGTCCCTACGACCGTGCATTGACTACCGCGGCTTAAACAAGATCACCATCAAGAACCGGTATCCATTGCCACTGATTACAGAACTGTTTGACCGTCTCCGGGGAGCTAAAGTTTTCTCCAAGCTGGACCTGCGGGGGGCCTACAACCTCATTCGGATCCGAGAGGGTGACGAGTGGAAGACCTCCTTTAATATCGTGATGGGCACTTTGAGTACTCGTGATGCCTTTCGGTCTATGCAACGCTCCAGCAGTCTTCAGGAGTTTGTTAACGACATTTTCAGGGATCTCACTTGTATGTATGCGTAGTTGTCTACTTGGACGACATCCTGGTGTTTTCGCCAATTTGGAGACCCACCAGTCAACATGTACGCCAGGTTCTGAAACGCTCTGCGTGAAAACCACCTCTACGCCAAACTGGAAAAGTGCCAGTTCCACCGAACCAGCCTCCCGTTCCTCGGGTACATAATCTCGGACAAGGGTCTGCAAATGGACCCCGCTAAACTGTCGGCTGTCCTCCAGTGGCCTCGACCTGTCGGTCTTCGGGCCATCCAACGTTTTTTGGGGTTTGCCAACTATTACAGACAATTCATCCCTCATTTCTCAACGTTGGTCGCCCAATTGTGGCCCTAACCAGGAAACTCGCCAACCCCAACTTTGGCCGCCAGCCGCCGAAGAGGCCTTCTCCAAATTAAAAGCCGCCTTCGCCTCAGCACCGGTCCTATCCGTCCGGATACTGACTACCCTTTCTTTTTGGAGGTCGACGCCTCTTCGGTGGGCGCGGGAGCTGTTCTCACCAGAAGAGCCCTAAGGGCAAGATTCGGACCTGCGGGTTTTTCTCTAAAACTTTTCGCCCGCAGAGAGGAACTATACCATCGGTGATCGGGAGTTGACTGGCCCATTAAGCTTGCCTTGGAGGAATGGCGCCACTCCTGGAGGGTTGCTCGACACCACGTCAACATATTCACGGATCACAAAAATCTCCTTTACCTCCAAAACTGCGCAGCGGCTGAACCACGCCAAGCCCAGATGGTCACTGTTCTTTTCACGTTCGATTTTGTTATACACTTTCGACCGGCAGAGAAGAACGTTTAAAGCAGATGCCCTGTCTCGTGCCTCCGATACTAGCGGTGAGGAGGAGGCTAAAGCCTCAGCACATTGTACCCAAGAACGGCTAATTCTCATGGCTCCCGCAACTCTCAGCACGCACTCCGGGCAAGACGTATGTGCGCCGGCACTCGGAAGAGGGTACTGAAAATGGGGACACTGCTCCCGAATTGCCGGACACCTGGGGTTCGAAGGTCAAACTTCTCTGATTTCCCGTTTTTCTTGGTGGCCGGAACTCGCCAAAGACGTGATGTAATTCGTTGAGGCATGTACTACTTGTGCCCGCAACAAGTTCACCGCGCACCAAACCGGCGGGCCTGCTGCAACCTTTGCCCGTTCCCAACAGTCCTTGGCCCACATCGCCATGGACTTCATCACCGACCTGCCTCCTTCTGACGGTAACACAGTTATCTGGGTGGTCACTGACCGTTTTTTAAAATGGCCCATTTCATTCCCTGCCTGGTCTCCCTTCGGCTCCTCGACTTGCCCAGCAATTTTTTAAAACATATCTTCCGTCTGCACGGACTTCCCCTCCACATTGTCTCAGATCGAGGAGTACAGTTTGTCTCTAGATTTTGGCGGGGCCTCTGCTCTCTCCTACAAGTGGAACTGGACTTCTCTTCTGCATACCACCCACAGTCTAATGGGCAAGTGGAGAGAGTGAACCAAGTCTTGGGTACCTATCTCCGCCACTTCGTGTCCGCAAGACAGGATGATTGGTCGGGCCTATGCATGGGCGGAGTTCTTTATAACTCCCTGGACTCTGACTCTACTGGGGCATCCCCCTTCTCCATCGTCTTCGGTCGGCATCCCCGCCCACCACTCTCGCTGCCCTCTGCCTCCTCCGATGTCCCTGCGGTGGATAGCATGGTCCGCGACTATCTGCCGTTTGGAAGGAGACTCGCCGATCCCTGCTTCAGGCCTCGGCCCGTATGAAGGTCCAAGCGGACAAGAAAAGAAGACCTCCGCCTTCCTTTGCCCCGGGTGATAAGGTTTGGCTGTCTGCCAGGTATGTCCGCTTTAAAATTCCAGCTACAAGCTGGGTCCCCGATTCTTAGGTCCCTTTGAAATTCTCAGGGCATCATCCTGTGGCCTACAAGCTCCGCCTCCCTCCGACCATGCGCATCCCAAACTCCTTCCATGTCTCCCTACTGAAGCCAGTCATCCGTAACCGGTTCTCTCGGCCTGTGGTTCCCCCGTCTCCCGTAGCTGACTCCACCAATGTCTTTGCCGTCAAGGAAATTTTGGCCACTAAGACGGTTAGGGGGAGACGATTTTTTTTGGTCGACTGGAAGGGGTTTGGGCCAGAGGAAAGGTCATGGGAGCCGGAGGAGAATATCCTGGATCGGGGTCTCCTGTCTAGGTTTATGCGGGCCAGAAAGAGGGGGAGGCCAAAGGGGGGGGGGGTACTGTTACGGGTGTCCCTGCGACCCCGTGTGGGTCGCGGGCACACCCGCAACTCCGCAGCGTCTCCTGCTGTGGCCGGGGCCGCAGCCCGACGCTCGGGCTGCGGACACTCCGGCGTGCCCAGCATTGACTTACCTCGCCACGCTCCTGTGTCCGTCCCGGCGCGCGCTCCTGCTGGTTTCCGGGTGCGCGCGCTCCCCCTAGCGGGCGCGCGCGGCATACAGGAAAATTTAAAGGGACAGCACGCAGGTGATTGGTTCTCACCTGGTGCTGTTCCTATTTTAGCTCTGCCCCTTCCTAGGCACAGGGCCCGAATCGATAGTGCCTGTGCCTAGAGAGGAAGCGTTCTCTAACTGCCTAGTCCCATTACCGTGTACCGTACTCTCTGCCTCCGTCCTGTGACCACGAATCTTGCCGCCTGTCCTGACCTTCTGCCCGTCCTTGACTAAGAACCTTTGCCGCCTGTCCTGACCTTCTGCCTGTCCCCGACTACGAGCCTGCTCCACGATTCTGTACCGCACACGCCTCGGCTGCCACCGCAAGCAAGTCACGTCAGGGGTAGTGACCTGGTAGTAATCGCCGCAGCAAGTCCATCCGCTTTGCGGCGGGCTCTGGTGACAACCGGACCTACTTAGAGTCCACTCCCTGGCGTGGCTTACGACATCGCTTGCGGTGGTCCAGAGGAGCCACTACCATCTCTGCAACACAAAATATTAAGTTCTGTTTTTCTATTGTTTCAAATACTTATTTCATGTAATAAAATGCATTTTTTTAATCATACAATGTGATTTTCTGTTTTTTTTAGATTCTGCCTCTCATAGTTGAAGTGTACCTACGACAAAATTACAGACCTTCCATTCTCTGTAGGTGGGAAAACTTGCAAAATCACCAGTATATTAAATGCTAATTTTCCCCACTATACATGCTTACAATCTAACAGAATATATTTGCTCTTATAGGTATCAGTGGGGCCCTGTATCTACTGGTGCCCTGTGCAGCTTCATAGGTTGCACAGTAGTAGCCCTACCCTTGATGAAAACCACTGAGTAGAATGCATTTATAATGTCAGTTTTTTCCCACATGTTTCACCCTGTGGGAGATTAGAAAAAGTTACCATGGAGGAAATATTACAGAGGAAGGTATAATAGCATTAAATGACACACATTTTCTACTTTGGGCAGGAAAATTAACATGAAAATCCTTTCTGGGATTTTCTTATTCATTTCCATAAAACTTTTTATTCCTCAAACAGTGTATATTATTCCCCTACCCACATCATCAGAGCTCTCATAAGCTATCGTCTGGGATACACAGTCTGATAAAGTGGATTATATTGTAAATTAGCAGACTTAGTGTATTAGCTGCTTCCTTTTTCAAGGCAATCTGAAATTTATGTAATCAATGTTATTATTTATTCGTTTTCCACAGCTTTAATTTAATTCTTTATGACTTTTTACTTTATTAATTAACTTATATTGTATTCAACTCCAAGGCATGGTCTGCAATGTGTAGGGGTGATTTTTGAGTGTATTTTGGTATGTGGGAGCCAAATTTTTTATAATATGCTAAAAATAGTTTAAAACATTTATTTACACTTTTTCAGGTACAAAGCAATTGGGACATTCTATATTCTGTCTAAAATGGGACTTTCTATGAGACAGATGTATTCCCTGACAAATTGATGAATAATATTCCCTATACATTCAGGCACAATCACATTGCATATAAGACATATGGTTTTCAAATAGATGCAACCGAATGAAACATATCTGAGTGCTGAGGTCGTTGCTTAATAAATGTCAAGGTACAGAAAATCTGAAACAAAAAGTGGCAAGCTGTTTTCCTTTAAGCCTTTTCCAATACTACTAGGGTATTAAGTGAAACTTGGACACTTTGGGCACGAACGGGGGGACATGATGATAGGGGCTGTGTCAAAATAGTCAGGCGCGCAGCCCCGTTTGCATTACTGAAATGCCTCCTGATATGCCAGTATCAGGCGCAATTACCTAGCAACCGCTACAACGCTAATAGATTTATGTCTTCGCTACGGAAACATTCTAGCGCTTTATTGCACTTGAACAGGTATACCAATTTCAAAGGGGGTATACTGAGCCCTGAAGAACAAGAGATGTCTCAGTTACTAGTGCTAGATTGCGCCTGATTTATTCATTAGTCACGGAACGCATTATAGGCCTTAATAATGCGTTGATAACCGCCATATTTCTCTACATGCCGCCCCTATATGTTCTTTCAGCTAGGTAAAAGACATAAACTGGGATCTATTAAAAACATTAATGTATAATGCCTCTTATAAAAAGTAATGTTACAGCTCCAGACTATAAAGGGTAAATGGCATTCAGTCCAAATCAGTGTCCAAAAAAGCATCCACGGTGCTTATTCTATAGCATCTTTGGTGTTATAGAATAGTGTTGGGTTGAATTTATTTAGCATATTTTACCGCCGTTTTAATTTCGTTCTTACCATGTATGGTAAGCTGAAACATTACCCATAATTATTTGTGCTGTATAGAATGCAGTTCTGGATCGTATGGTCTCTCATCTTTGGTTTGATTACTTCTCCAAAACAATGTTATGTGGGAAATGGACCTAAATATCCGAAGGATACCCAGTTTGAATTTTTATGGTTTTTGTGTCTCATTTACCTTTTCAGGATGCACCCTTCATGGACACAAGGTGCTCTATAGCAACAGTGAAGCCGTTATTATCCTACCGACGCACATTTTGCAGTTACATCTCATGAAAATTTTTGGAAAGGTAAGATCACAATTGTGATTTCTGGAAAAAATTCAACCATTATGGGCCTGACTTTATATCATAGCGACATCATGGGCGATATCATCACAAGGAAATGAGTTGTTGTGGCGCAAGCAGACACTTACTTTCTGTAGAATGAACGCAAATGATCATTGAAGGACATCAGTTACTGTGCATCAGAACATTGTCAGTTTGAAAAAATCCTGTAAATTGAAGTTGACGAAGAACTATATGCAAGGCAATCACTAGAATGTGTCACATGAGAAGATCTGACACTGGAAATGAATTGATGGTAAAGCTGGACCAATCAAGCAACAGGCCAACCGGCTAGCAAAGCGGAGGAGGAGGAGATGAAAGAAGACCAAAATCGTCTCTGTTGCTAGGGCTTGGAAAGAATTTTATTCTAGGAAGATGGCCTCAAACATGTTTCAAGAAGATTTTCTTACTTTAGAACGTTCTTCCTTAAGGTCAGAGGGCCTTTCTAGAGGAAGCAGTTGCTTGCCATAATAGCAAATTTACGCATCAAAGCTCCAGGCCAAGTAAGCAAATGATGACTAGATGTTTTCTTTGCTAACACCATCACATCAAATCACTTCTAAATCAGTTGATGCGATGGATGAGACGTTAGCAATCTTGCAGATCTGTTTAACCAATGGGACATCACCAGTGGCAAACAGCATAAAGAAAGGACCGTGGATGATCCCTTCTCCCACTCCGTCAGGAAGAACTTGCATCCTGATATGAACTATGGTACAGGTTTATTGTATTGTCAGGTACAGGTATTAAGGTTTTTGTGTAAAGGGGTTTTACAGGGTACCACCAATAGATAATGTTGGCTCATATTGTAGGATGAGTGTACGTCCCAACTGTAAGTATCTGCACCTATCTCGGGCTGGGGCGCCTCTGAAAGTCAAACAGCAAGAATGTGGTAGCTAATATGTCATATTGTCTATGCGTGGTACGTAAAACGTCTTAATAAGGCAAGTTCAGTAAGGATTATCATCTTTTCATATTCTAAAGACCTACAGACTAACATACCACACGCTTCGCTGTTCAGCATTGGTACAGTCGGCACAGGGCGATGATTGGGAATCGCAACAACCCTCTATATACACGTGATGTTACTGTATATTAGTTCCTTTATGATTGTTATCCTCCTTATACGGTACCTGTACGATAGTTTTTTATGCCCGTATTACATTGTCAGATTTAACTGTATTGTACAGTATGTCTATTTCGCCTACTTGTTGCACTTCTTTTGGAATAAACCCCAAGCGGGTATCCCTATAGATGATACCCCTCTTTATTAAAGGACTGTTGCTTTTCCCGATTGTATGCTGTTAGGGACAAGAGAGCACAGATGGTTGTAGAGCACTAGATTCCTCCCCTTACAGCTACATGATTGGGTTCACATGTTCGGCTACTCTAAGATGCTATGTTTGAAGCGGAAAAACAGTAATAGAATTTCTAATTGTAAGACTACATCAAGTTTTATTTTATACTAATGTAAAGTAGGCAGTGTACTAGCTTGTACAAATAGTGTAAATTAGTGTGCAACACAATAATAATTAAACACATCAATCCATCAATGTCTAAAAACGCTTGGCAACAAAAAGTGAGTACACACCCCACTAAACGTGAACACTGGACAAGTATGTACACTAAAAAAGGGAAATGTCTTGAAGATCTGTCTTGGTCTAGACTTTTCTTGTTGCCATAGCAACCAATCAGAGCCCGCCTATTTCATTCTTTTCAGAGCTGTATATGCAATGAAAGGGGATCGGCTGCATTGGTTCTAATGGGCAAACAAGAAAAGTCATTAGCCAGCACATTTTCAGAACATGTCCCCAAAGTGTCATATTTTGTGTGTCCACCATTTTATTTTCCTACTAGCATTGACCTTAAACTATCTTAGGCATGAAGTTCACTAGAGTTTCACACTTTGCAGCACTCGAATCTATTTCCAGTATCCTCACACACGATGACATGCTGCAGAGCTGGTGGATTTTAGACACTTTGCGCTCACTCCATCTCTTGTTTGAAGATTCTACACAAGATGCTGAAAATACTCCCAGTTGTGGCCCAGGTTTCCAAAGAGAGAGACTATACTCATTGATTCAGTACTCTCACAGTACACTTAGTTGGAATTCATGGTTTCTTAAAGGGGTTGTTTTCTCGTTGACGAAGATCCTGTCCTAGATTTTGGGGACAGTAAAGAATCAAGCACTTTGTTGATTGGTGTTGCGATTACCTCAGTCATATTGGTTTAGCAGATATGAGCTTCTTCTGTAAATCTGTTGTTCTATATCTGCTGTGCTGGTCGGAAACGCAACCACTGGATTTTCATTGCCTCCCCCCCATAGACACGCCCTGCACTGTTGATTAGGGATACGCCGCTAGACAGGAAATGCCCCAGCCTTGCCCCACTGCGCTGTGATTGGCTTGCCTGCACACTCTGTGTTTCTCACACTCTGCAGCTGTTATAAATCGATAGTGTAACCAAGGTCTGCTGGTATATACTCATCTCCAGTCTAGGGATGAGTGATCTGCCTACTTTAAAGGGCTTTTGCCAGAGGTTGATTCAACCTCTCACAGGTCCAGTACCTTATAGCTGCTCACTTTGAAATAACGTGTTCTGTTCCTAAGGATCCATGCAAGTCCGCCTCCTATCTATGAGCGTCATCACATGCTCGTTCCCGAGGTGGGAATAACTATTCCTTCAGCCTCTGTCATCATGTATACTCACTCTGAAAGTGTATAACAATAAGGATCAACACAGTGTGTGTACAAGCTTGTATGGTTTTAGTGCAGTGACTTAGTGATCAGCTCTGCAAGAGCAACGAGGTTTTATGGTTCACAGTCCATCAGTAGTGTTTTTTTTTATCTTTCTTTTATCAAACTTGTATACTCTTATGTAATGATATGAAAAATATATGTGTAATTTTTATATTATATAAACAAAAAGCTCCCCTATATAGTGTCCTCATCCTCATAGTAGTGCACCAAGCACTATGTGATACAATGCATATACTCTGGGGGATGAGACATGGATATAGGGGAGCTATGTATGTATGTATATTTACCATTACTAGAGATTGACTTATATCATTTTGGATCTCTCAATATTATGTTGTAGATTTAGGGGGGAAAAAAATTCTCTGTGAGGGACTAGTACTCTCTCAAACCCTTCATTGTCAAATCCCAAAGCACCAAACCACTAACATATCAGCACCAGTTAGTTACAGGTTGAGCAGGCATCCTCTCAAGCTGAAAGCTTCTCCCCCCCGTTGTTTTCACTCACATGTCACTGACAGGCAAGAAGGGAATCTTTACTTGAAGCTGACATTTGTCTTAGGTAGATGAGTACAGATCTTGCTCGTTGTCAGTAATCAATTTGGGTAAACACCCAAGAAACAGAAGTAAAGCTGCTGGCTTTTAGTTGTAATTTGTGTGTAAACTAAGAGATATCTAACAGGTGCTTGCTGTCAAAATGAACGTTGAGTGATAGAGTTGACATTCTTATACTCAGGGGTGATAGCTGATTTTTTCTTAAACATTTTTTTAATGACATGCTTTAGGAAAGTGCCTAAACACTTATGATTTCTAAGCTCACGTCGACATTCCATGTGGCTCAAAACCCTTTAAGATCAACAGTTCCTCATTATAAGACACAGTATTATAGAGTCTCTGCCTGTTAACAGGGGGAGGGACAGTGTGCATTTCACCATATATAAACAGTAAACGACTGCAGCCTGGCTAACAGAAGTGGAGAGTGTGGGGGCAGTGATAATCCTCACATGTGTTTCATCAGTTCAGGCCGTTGTATAATGATATAGCCACAGCTGGGAGCTTTTGGACCCTGAAGGCTCAGAATAAGGAAAGTATGCAGGAGGCTACAGAGTCTGCTTATATCCAGACAACCTTCTGCATCTCCCCTGCTTCAATTAAATAATGATGATGTCACAGATCTTCAAGTGAGGGGGGGAGACACACCTCCCTGGGGAAGAGAGACACGCATGCTTGAGAGAGACGACTTGCCCCTGGATTTCAAACGTCAATCTCAGAGATATTAGTGAAGAGCCACGAAAGCTCATACGATAAAACTCCTTTAATGAACTGTTGCTTCCCCAAACGCGGCACGCATTCATTGCAGCCCCAAACATGACACTCAACAACTATGCTCTGACTGGGTAGGCAATACACACTTGCCTACATACACACTTTGTACCTTCTCACGTTGCTGCCACAATGTTTGACACTCATATGACCAAAAATAGTTTATTTTGGTCTCATCGTCGCGCATGTAAATGGTTCTATTAATCCAGGCCCTTAAATCTGATTGCCTTGAAACTGGGCCTTTTTTGTGACGCATCATCTTTAGAAGGGAGGTATTCCTCTGGGACAACAGCCATGCAGACCCAAAGGTGTTTCATGCAGTGTGTAGCATATGGGTCTGTTGTACTGACAAGAAGTTTGACGCTCTACCCTCTAACTTTTCAGCAATGTCTGGCAGCACTCATACTCTCTTTTTTAAAAGAGGACAAATCTCTGGCTTATGATGCTGAACAATTTGTTATTTTGGTAGACATGGTTGAGGCGTATTATGAAATGGATGTTTAACACCTGTATGATCTTGGCTACCATGCTGCAGCTCAGTTTCAGGGTGCTGGCAATCTTTTCCTTATAGGCACTATGCCACCCATTATGTGGAAGACAACAATTTCTTTTCTTCAGATCCTCAGAGTTGGTTCGTTGCCATGATGTTGAATGTGAACTTCATTGACCTATATGAGAGACATGGGGGAAGCCCCCGATAACAACAAGTTTACAATTTGCTCCCCATTGACACTTGCACTCACTTTTTCGTTGCCCAATGGTTTAGACATTGATGACTGTGTGTGAGTTATTTTCGAGGGAGCTCACAAACTTTCACTCTTATTCAACTGTACACTGGACATACTTTACATTGTATCAAAGTGTCATTTCTTAGTGTTGTACCATGAAGAGACTTATAACACAATATTTACAAAAATGTAAGGGGATTGTACTCATTTTTGTTATGAAATGATTTTTGAAGGGATTATTATATTAAAGGGGACACTATGAAAATATCTTTTTTTTAATAATTAGCAAGATAAGCTGAATACATTCTTATTTTTTCTTAGCTGTTATTATTTTCTGTATTGTGGATTTCTTAATTTGTTTTTCTGTATATGGTGATGGTGACAGCCATCGTGCTAAGTTACAGTCAACAGCATTTATAGAGGATGCTTTATGGATAGGAGGACTGTGAACAGGAAGACATGACACATGGACTTACTATAGAAGAATTTTAGAACATGTTTTGTGACCTGGAAACGAAGTCAGTGTAACTATGGAGGGGAAAAGATGGAGGCTGGTACTAACTCTTATTGTGAATGGTTGGTATGCTTGTTTGTTATTCTCATACACATTGGTAATCACTTTTCAGTTGTATTCCTGCTGTTAATGATAATGAGAAGATGACAGAAAAGAAAAGTGTACAGAACTATTAAAAGGCTTAAGTTGCCAAAAGCCGAAAAAACTGCAAGATATCAGACTTCTAAAAATATTGTAGTGATATGAAACTTAAAAAAAACTAAACGCCAAAGTCCTTAAAACATGTGTTTGACACTATAAGCGCAGAGTTGAAACAGTAGGTCATTTTCTGCATGACACATTCCCGTTAGGCATGTCAGTCATTAAAATGAGATTGCACGTCTGGGCTCCCTATGCTTTGGAATGACCAGAGATTTCAACAAGTTGAAAGTTTTGCTGAGTTGTTTTGTGCACAAATTTAATAAATTATTCTGCTCTGCTTTTGCCACTTGATCAATACACAGGATGTCAGTTGACTTAGATTGCCCATTTTCAGGTCACATAATATACAAATAGTAGCAGACTGAAGATAAAGATAAGAGGTGCATGGTCACATGACCAGAACACAAGTACCATGAGTTGCTAATCAAGATAATTCAGGAGTACTTCCAATAAGCGGTTTATCTCACAACTTTACAACGTTTCGGCTCAGTCACTGAGCCGTTCGGGATCGAGGATGAAAACGTTTGAATTTAGGTAAAGTAAACCGCATTAATTGAAGTGCTGACTGGTTATCTTGCCTTTGCTTTTATCATGGTGACCGCTCGCCCTTTAAGGGGTACATGGCGCCTCATTCCAAACTAGGAGCCACTTGTCCAGCTGCAGAAGAGGCTATGCACTCAGTATGCTCTTCCACTGGTATAGTGTAGGGCAGAGCATGTCGATATCGATCAGAAAAAAATTTTTGTGGGAGTTTTCTAGTATAGTGCCTAAACCAATAGTATTCAGTAGCCAGCTCTCTGGTTTACATTAATGAAGACTTAGGGCCGACATGTATGATTTTTGGCGTTTAAAGCCAAATTTTTATGCGCATGTAAATACTTAATGCAAATGCTACTGATTTTTTTTATGTACCGTGTCTAGGCTGTGGGTGATTTTAAATCAGGCGTCATTTCCTAGACTCCATAAGCATCAATTTCCAGCAGTACTGCGACTAGATATTGTCGTAACGAAGCTATAAATATATGCTTCGTCGGTTCAAGTGCGCCGCCCTCCATCACGACCACCCGAAAGCAGGGTGCATTTTAAAGTGAGCGGTGCTACCGAGATAATTTAAAACTATCGCGAACGCTTCGGCTGCGCAGATGTCTGCTGAAAGATGCCAGACTTCTGGAACAGCCTGTTCATACATTTCACGCCCTTTGAACTACACTTAGGCTATGTTCACACAACGCGTATAATTTGCGGAGAACGTTATTTGCCCGCAATTAAGCCGTTGTGCTCGGTAGCGGCGGCGGGGGGAACGGCAAGCACGTCCCGTGCCACATAGAATTAATTACATGTCTTATCTACGCCCGTTGGTGTATTTGTGACGAGCGCGTGAGAGAGGAGACTCGTTAACTCCACTAGTTCTCTATGAGAACTGTGGATTACCCGTAATGACCTGGGACGTATCTGCGCCCCAATTTAGCGCGATAGGCGAGAGACCTCCAGTTTAAGCCGTGTGAACATAGACCTAACATTCAAGTTATTCTCAAATTGTGATAACGCGTGTCTCCAACCTAACACCTGTCACAGTGTCTTTATCCTGCTCAGGTGATTTTCTATCTACGTCAATATCTTATGATTTACAAATGACATATAAGGATAATGACACGATTTGCTATGTTAATGCTGTAGACATGCTCCACCTCCATATAAAAATATTATGTTTTGTATTTAGTCATTTAAGTTATACATATAATGACACAGTGAAGTTGCAGTCCAATACAATCTCTGTGTCATTTGTATTTTTTATGAGAATATAGATTTTATTTATAAAATGAGTCACTTGTTCTTCACACTTTAGATGTATAAGAGAAAGCAGAGCAAATCAAGGTGTCTGGGACATTTTGCTGTGTTCTGAGCCTTACACCCGTATAATAGAAAAGCTTCACCTCGAATGACCTCCCATGTCTGGCTATGCGCCAGTGGACTGCAGGCTTATCGGAGTCCCGTTTACATTTATGTCATAGAAACTGCTTCTGTTCCCGTTAGGGTTCAAGAAACTCAGACCAGAACAGCGAGGGGCTTGTAGATGGGACAAACAACTGCACATAAGACAACAATGTGTACCCGAGGATGAAATGTATTTGGATTTGTACTTGAATCATTAACTGCTTCATTCCACAATGTAAATGAGTTGTCAACATAATGAAGATGAACTTGTAATGCACAGGCAGCATTTGCTAATAGAAAGCCACAGAACAGGGGAGCACACTGAAATCTGTTTGACCTCTCAGTCCTGGACAAACAGGCATTTTTTTTCAGCTTCTCTTTGATACATTAGGATCAGAAAAAAAAAAAATCCCTTTAACGTAGATTGTACAGCAATGCTGAACTGACGATCTGATATCCACAGCTGGCCTCAAGTGAACTGTGCAGTTTGCATAACAGAGCGTGATTAATGTACAGATATAGGTTGAACAATGTTTTTCTGTACTCTGACGCTATCTTTTTTCCTAGGTCAAATGGCTGATTTACTCATCTCCTGTGATCTATTACTTTTGGTATGCCAGGAAAATAATTTGCCCCTTTGCCTTCATACATAAACATCCTAAGTAATTCTTTCATTTTTATTTTGAAGTGCTTGGATACAGATTTAGCAGAGTTGAATTTGGCATGTAGCATATTGTTTGTGTATCCTGATAACTCCATGAGTTAGATACGATACATTAGTTTTATCTGCACTTCTGTGGCAAATCACAGATATCACACATTGTGATATCACAAGGAGCGGTTCCAAATGAGATTGAACTTTGTTATTAACTTTGGGCTCTATTCACCATATGTAGCTTTACCTGATCATTCAAAAATTCTACCCAAACAACGATAACTTTTACTGACGGTTATGTTCTTCATATATAATAAGTAGGTATATATGGCCCCCTCTAGTAGGTAGGTATATACAGTCTCCCACCGAATAGGTACATAGGGGCCGGGTAGGTAAATAGAGGCATAGGGCATCACAGAAGGGTAGGTATATAGGTCCACCCAGTAGGTAGGTAGGTATATAGGGTACTCCAATATGTAGGTATATATATATGGGGCCCGGAGTAGGTAGGTATGTAGGAGCCCCCTAGTAGGTAGGCAGGTATAAATGGTTCCCCAGTATGTAGGTATGCAAATAGGGCCTCCCCCACTATGTAGGTGGGTAGATAGTGGCCCACCAGTAGGTAGGTAGCTATATAGGGGTCCCCCAGTAGGTAGATAGCTATAACATAGCTACCTACCTATTAGGGGGCCTCTTTGTAGTTGCATACAATAAACGGGACACCATCACAGAGTAAGATAGCTGATTAAGGGCCTCAAATACCATAGATGACCTTCATATTTAGACCTTCAGAAAAAATTAATCATACTTATAACCATCTACGCTATGAATTAAGGCCCAGTCATGGTTTCATAATGTGTATCTGAGACACTCCTGTTGCTTTGACTAATAGGTGTATTGCTTGAAATACGTGAGATGCTCCTGCTGAATTGGAGATTTTAATGGACAGAATAAAGCTAGTTTTATACATTTTTTTAAAGTTGTCTGGGATGCTGGATTTCTTCTTCTTTGCTAACCACGGGTTTAGGCCTGACTGCCCCAAGGTTTTCTGTGCATCTTTTTGTGAGTGATTTATTTCACACTCGCCGGATGGAGCTTACTTACATATTTTTGTGTTTTTTTTTTAGTCTAATTTTTGGGAGATGCGAAATGACCCAAAAACCCAGCAATTTTGGCATTGTAAATGATGATATATTTGAATAGTTCGGATTTTTATAGATGTAGTGATACCAAGTATGTGTAATTTTTGTAAAATGTCAAAAAGGGGGTGTTTAGAATTTTTTATATTTAGACTTGGCATCAAACATGGTAAACTAGGACTTGAATCCAAATCTTACATGTGAGGACAGGAACAGTTATTGTGCTAGACACTGTCTTTCAGTCACTTAGATGCTTTGTAGGGTAGCAGACATAGCAGCTGCCACGGGGCCCGGGCTCTTAGGGGACCCGGGTCCAGGGGCAGCTGCTACCACATCTGCTACCCCAGTTATGCCACTCCTGCAAGTTGAACGGCAGTGAACACTTAACAGTTTCATCTGCGGCGGGTGGCTGGGAGCTGAGGAGACCTCGGCACGCCATCCGGTCTAATGAACACCCAGGCCCTCCTGTCTGATGAGTTACGAAGGCCAGCGACTCGCCTCGTCGGTAAGCAGTGTGGGAGCGCATTCTGGCGCCTCTTCGCTTCTGCTACTACTTCTGATAGCATGCGCCGACTCTCAGTAGATCGCCTCCTACGTACACATGACTCTGCGACGCCCGTGCAGAACACTGCGGCACGGGATGAGCGGCGCATCGAGAGAAGAGGTGGATGGACTGTAAGTAAGCTATTTCTTATTTACCTGACCCTGCCATGTGTATAGCAAACCAGCCTGCCTATGTATCCCCCCTAAGCCATGCTATATACCCCCATGCCTATATAGCTCCCTACCTGCTATATACCCCCTGTATCTATAGTCACTGCCTGCCTATATAGCACCTCCTGCCTATATAGCCCCCCCTGTCTGCCTCTATGTCACCCCAGCCCTGCCTATATATCCCCTAATCTCCTCACCTAGTAATATCCCTGCACTGGCTACCCATTGCCCAGGCAATTAATTTTAAGTTACTAACCATGGACCTTCAAGGCCTCTCCATATCCTCTCTACGATCCTCTATAATCTTCTCGCTTTTAATCTCCAGAATATCCTCACCCTCTCGCATGTGAACACCTATTTTTTCTGCTCCTAAGGAACCTTCTTCTCTGCTCTCCTATTTATCAGCTCCCACACAGAACCTATCTCCAACGACTTCTCCCCGTTGCCTCCCCCATACTCTGGAACTCACTCCCCAGATACGCACATCAGACTCTTCCCCCCACTTTTACTCACCTTCAAAAGCAACTGGAAAGCCATTCTATTCAGGATTTCTTATAACCTATAATAGAACCCTGACTGTCTTTACACCTCCGACAAATTGTCTTCCCCTCACCTTCTTGTTCGCTTTCCCCCTTCCTATGTTGAATTGGAAGCCTCTCGGGGCAGGTCTTGTCTCTACTCTGTACATGTTGTTAGTCACAGATTGTCACTGTTCATTAATTGTTTGACTAACTGTGATGTATGTAACCCTGATTGTACAGCGCCTTGGAATCATTGCCGCTACAAATTGGTAAATAATATTAATAATAATAATAATAATAATAATATTAATAATTAATAAATTAATAATATACTATCCCCCCTAAGAACTGCTTCATATCCCCCCAGCTGCCTATATATCCCCCTAAGCATGCCTGATATATCCCCCTAGCCTGCATATATATACCCATATGCCTGCCTATATCGCCCCCCCAAATGCCTGCCCTATAATCGCTATATTCGCCCCAAGCCCTGCCTATAAGCCCACCCTTAAGCCATGCATATATAGCCCCAATAAGCCCTTGCCTATATAGTCACACCACTAAGCCCTGTTATATAACCACCCTTAGACTGCCTTTGTAGCCCCATGCCTGGCCTATGTAGCCCCCAAAAGCCTGCGTGTGCATTTAGCCCCTAAGCCTGCCTATGTAGCCCCATAAGCATTTCCTATATAGCATTTAGCCTCCCTAAAGCCTGCTTGTCCTGCCCTATAGCCCTCCCTAAAGCTGCTACCTTATTAGCCCCCTATGAAGCCTTGGTCTCTGTTCTACTTATATTGGGGACCCTATAGCCTACTCAAGCCCTCCTACCTTCCTATATAGGCCCTCATAGCCACCCTAAACGCTGTCTACCTGTCATGGCCTGGTGCCTACTAGAAACAACTAAAACCCTGCCCGGTTATTCCTATATTTAGCACCCTTAGAGCTACTTAAACTATACATGCCTACCTATCTGGGACTCACTATTATTGTGCCTACCTAAGCCTGCCTGCACTTATTATAGGGGCCCCCTACTAGCATGATTTACTACCTCGTCTACCTATCGTGGGCCCCACCCCTATAGCTTGCTACCTGGGGCCACTACAGCCTACCTTGTGGTCCACCTAATGCATACCTTCTCCTGGGGCCCTAAATACTGCCCATGCCTCAGTGACAACTCTACTGTACCTGTAGCTCTCTACCTTACCTAATTGAGACATGCCTGACTCACTGAAACCACATACCTTCTAGGTTCTACTACCTGGGGCATTTGTCAATCACATACCCTAACTCAAGCTACTAATACCTACTAGGGATAACATATCACAAGACTTATTAATGGGGGTCTTACGCTGCTTATGGTTACAGGCCACAGCTCTGTAAACACAATCTCCAGGGGTGGTGAATCCTCTGCTTCCTCCCTCTAGGAGACTGGACCTCTTAGTTGACTAGGTCCTTGTCAACCTGCTACTCGATAACATACTGTGTGGATGTTTGTACAGAGGTGGGGGGCAGGGAGTGAGGTGCTGAAAAAGTGAGGTTTCTAAGATATTTGTGTCCAAATCTGCAGGGATGAGTGGCCGGGAAAAGTCATCATGGTGGTCGGGACCGGATGCAGAACACAAGGGAAAGTCAACGACTCAGTAGAGAAACGTCACCTGTGAGTCACAAGATGTAACTGCCCTGTAATCACTTACATGTCTGCAGAGTCTGTGTACACCACTATATGGTCACTGTATGGAGGTAACATACAGTTTGTAGGGCCCCTGTGTACACTAGTATATACCACTATATGGCAGTAATATTGATATTTATTCAGGGGTATTAGTCACTACCTTGTGGTAATTTGTGGTCTTGTTCTGGAGGTATAATCCGCTCCATATGTAGTAGCGCTATTGGTAATGTTAATATGGATATGGTGGAATTTGTTTGGTAGCAGTATGATGGTGATATCTATGGTGAGGTGTTCACTCCTTGTATTATCTAGTAACTGCATGACTTAAGAGGTCCCGGTAAATGTTCGTGGTCGGGAAGGCGGGAGGAGGGGGGACATCCAAAAGTTTGCTATGGGGCCCAGGCTTCTCTAGTTACGCCCCTGATGCCATGGATACCCTTTACATGAAACATAGACGGTTTAAAGGCTGGAATCAACATTATCTCTATTCCCGGCCAATATCAGCAGGTCCCCACTCTATACTTCCTTCCCATGATGATGTAAATGTACATAAACTATTGGGAAGGTGTTAAGAAATCCTAATTAAACTCTGTGAGTATCTCATGCATTTAACCATTGAACAAGAGAACACCATTTACAGTTGTGCTCAAAAGTTGACAAACCCCGGCAGAATTTTTGCTTTCTTGGCCTTTTTTCAGAGAATATGAATGATAACACAAAAACTTTTTTTCCACTCATGGTTAGTGGTTGGGTGAGGCCATTTATCCTCAAACTACTGTGTTTTCTCTTTTTAAATCATAATGACAACCAAAAACATCCAAATGACCCTGATCAAAAGTTTACATACTCTGGTGATTATGGCTTGATAACATGCACAGAAGTTGACACAAATGGATTTGAATGGCTACTAAAGGTAACTTCCTCACCTGTGACCTGTTTGATTGTAATCAGTGTGTGCATAAAAGCTGAGTGAGTTTCTTGGATCCAGACAGACTCTTGCATCTTTCATCCAGCCACTGAAGAATTGTCAACGGATCTATGGGAAAACTTAGTTGAACTGTATAAAACAGGAAAGGGATACAAAAATATATCCAAGGAATTCATAATGTCAGTCAGCAGTGTTCAAACTGTGATTAGCAAATGGAAAATCAGGGGCTCTGTAGAAACCAAACCACGGTTGGGTAGACCAACAAAAATTTCAGCCGCAACTGCCAGGAAAATTGTTCGGGATGCAAAGAAAACCCCACAAATAACATTATCTGAAATCCAGGACTCTCTGAAAACTAGCGGTGTGGCTGCTTCAAGATGCACAATAAGGAGGCACTTGAAGAAAAATGGGTTGCATGGTCGAGTCGCCAGAAGAAAGCCATTACTGTGCAAATACCACAAAGTACCTCACCTACAATACACCTAACAGTACAGAGACAAGCCTCAAAACTTCTGGAACAAGGTAATTTGGAGTGATGAGACCAAAATTGAACTTTTTGACACCAACCATAAACGTTACATTTGGAGACGTGTCAACAAGGCCTATGATGAAAGGAACACCATTTCTACTGTAAAGCACGGAGGTGGTTTGCTGATGTTTTGGCATGTGAGAGCTACAAAGGCACAGGAAACTTGGTCACAGTGGAAGGAAAGATGAATGTAGCACGATATCAGCAAATTCTGGAGGCAAATTTGTGGGCATCAGCCCGGAAGCTGCGCATGGGACGTACTTGCACGTTCCAACATGACAACAATCCAAAACACAAGGCCAAGTCGACCTGTCATTGGCTACAGCAGAACAAAGTGAAGCTTCTGGAGTGGCCATCTCAGTCTCCTGACCTCAATATCATTGAGCCACTCTGGGGAGATCTCAGGCGCGCAGTTCATGCAAGACAGCCCAGGAATTTACAGGAACTGGAGGCTTTTTGCCAAGAAGAATGGGCAGCTTTACCATCTGAGAAAATAAACAGCCTCATCCACAACTACCACAAAAGACTTCAAGCTGTCATTGATGTTAGGGGGCCAATACATGGTATTAAGAAATGGGGTATGTAAACTTTTGATCAGGGTCATTTAGATGTTTTTGGTTGTCATTATGATTTAAAAAGAGAAAACATGGTAGCTTGACAATAAATGGCTTCATTCAACCACTAACCATGAGTGGAAAAAAGTTTCTGTGTTATCATGCATATTCTCTGAAAAAAGGCCAAGAAAGTAAAAATTCTGCTGTGGTATGTAAACTTTTGAGCACAACTGTATAAAGCCCAGTCTAGTGGTAAATTCCTTGGTTCAAAATTTTTGGTGCATAAAACTTTTATACATGCGGTTGTATTAAGTGTCGGACTGGGAGTCTGGGGCCCACAGGTGATTTGATGTTGGGGGCCCACCCTACTGTACATGAAAATATTACCAGCCTCTTGGACATAAATGCGCCCATTTTACCACATAACAGTATGCAAAACAGAACTGTATTGTGTAATACTCAATACCAAGTGAGTCATATATCTGTCTATCTCTCACGTCTAACTATCTATCTATCTCACATATCTGTCTATCTCACATATCTGTCTGTCTCACACATATGTCACAGTCTAACATATAATAGACACATGGTTAAGTAGCTCCATCCATATCCCCCTCCACCCACATACAATATCCTCCTCCATGTTTCCCTCGGTCACGCACCTCGCCAACTTCTAAAATAAACACCAGCAAGAAAGTAAAAGTGAAACTCCTATCACAGGGTCAGGTGTTCCATCACTTTTACAATCAGGGACACATGTACGCTGCCACTATACTAACGCGCCGCTATAACCTACAACACCGCCATATGGAGACCACATAGAGGTCCGACACAAGCTCAGGTATAACCTACAACACCGCCATATAGAGACCACATAGAGGTCCGACACAAGGTCCGTTATAACCTACAACACCGCCATATAGAGACCACAAGTGGTAGACACCAGCTCAGGTATAACCTACAACACCGCCATATAGAGACACATATGGTCAGACACCAGCTCGGGTCACCCCACATTACAGTGAATACAACACTGATCCAATATAGAAGTAAAAAAACCCCCTGAAATAGGGACCCCACAGGAGACGTTTTAAATTGATTGAGTCATTTTTTTTCCCCTTTTCTTCTGTTCCGTTCCACCCCACCATAAAGGGATTTCCCCCGGGCCACAAAACATCCCTGCAGAAATTAAAACCAAAAAATTTTTTGGAACCCTAAAATTTTCTTTTTCAAACTTTGGGCCTTTTTTTTAAACAAGCAAGATACAAATCACAAAGCAATTTTCCAAAAGAATACTTAGTTAAAATGCGAATAAAACCCTTTCAAAACTTTCGGGTTCTATAGAGTTTTATTTCGTTTTAGGGTTAAAATTGCCATGGGGGAAAAAGGGAAGGGTTAAAAAAGGGGAAATGGGGAAAAGGTGAAACAACAAAAAACAAGAGGACAAAACCCCAAACGAACAAAAAAAGCAAAAAAAAAGGAGGGGGGGGGGCGACACACGAGAGGGAAAGGTAGGTAAAGCAGGGAGTTAGGGCATCACAATAAGGTAGTGAGGTCTTTTTAAAAGTAAGAATTCCCAAAATTTGCCAAGCAATACATTAGTTGTTTTTTAATTTTAATTTGGAAATTTTCCCTAAAAGGAATATAAGGAATAAAAGGGAAATTTAAAAGGGAAATTTATTTTTTAAAAATAGATAATGAAAAATTTTTTAAAGGAAAGAACATTCAATCCAAAAAACCCCGAGGGGAATTAGGAAAAAAAAAAAAACATTTCCTGACCCCCTCGGACCCCCCCAGCCGGGCCCCCCCTCCCAAAGTACCGTACCCGGAGCTTTGCTTCGTTAGGGCCCAAAAGCCCCGGGAAACCAAAACCCCACGCCCCGTACATCTAAAGCCAAAACGCCCGGGTTCCCCGGGTGGCAGAAAAAACAGCTCCCCCCCTTCCATGTCCCGGGTTTATTTGTCCAAAGATGCATCTGCCCTGCTCGGTTTCTCTCCACCCTCTAAAGGAACAGAAGTTTCTTTTTAAAAACCCCTCCACAAAAGGGGGGGGGTTGTGTAGCCTCCATTTCCCCGGGATGATGGCTTTGCGGGTTCCCATTTGGAAGACTATCAGATTTTCCCCCTGAAAATTTGCGCTGGGTTTTGGAAGGAAAAAGGGAGAAAAAATTGGGGAAATCCTTTTGCAATCTGATCCCTTTTGATAATTTAAATTTAAAGTTACAAAATTGGGCCCCCAAAAAGGGACGAATCTCTGTGATCCCCCCCCTTTTTGTGGGACATTGTGCCTGTGCTTGTCCGCATCTCCAGCAAGTAGACGGGCCCCGGGTGGATAGATAGAATGCGGGAAAAAGTGGGCACCCTGTCCCACTTTGACAAAACCCTTATATTTTGGTTTCCTAAATTTTCTGCAGGGGGAAAAGATGCTTTATGCGCTAAGCGCGGTTTTGGGTTTCCAGCTTTCTCCCATAAAGGGGGCCCAACCCAAACTTCCTCCCCCAGCTGGTTTGGGTTTTAATTTCGGTGGTCTCGGGGGACACGCCCCTCCGGGCAAAAACCCTGTTGTTGTTGTTTTTTCAAATGACTAGGGGGATGGTGCTGAAACGGGAGAGTCCCCCTTTT
This sequence comes from Phyllomedusa bahiana, assembly GCA_025379985.1. NCBI lineage: Eukaryota > Metazoa > Chordata > Amphibia > Anura > Hylidae > Phyllomedusa > Phyllomedusa bahiana. The sequence continues at coordinate 43,735 of JAODAL010014940.1, read as the reverse complement.
TCTGGTCGTGGCCTAACTAGATCTGCTTCTTTTTTTTAAACATTAAAAAAAATGCCAAAGCTAAATGTACTAAAGCCGGGGTTTTGGGTGCCCCTGTTCTAAAAATAAAAAATAGTCTTCATATTTTTTTTTAAAGGGGGGGAAGGGGGCCCATTTAAAAATCTCTGAAGGTTGCCAGACCCTTTCCCCTGAACATGCGTTTACAGAAAAAAGGGGATGTTAAAATTTTTTGGGAGGCGTTACCCTTTGGGTGGGGAAAGGGGGGTTGGGTTTGGTTAAAAAAAGTTGAAAACTGCCGGCTCATGGACCTATGAAAAGAAAGGGAAAGTGTTTTTGCGACCCCGGGGGCCCCAGTTTGAGGAAACCCCCACTTTTTAATCTAGAAGAATCCAACCAGGGGACCGAAAGATAGGGGTACCAAACTTTTCCCCCCCTTCCCTTTAAACTCTTAGTTCTGTGTGGTGGGGAAACCATCTAATATCCAAGAGCAGCCGCGGCTTTCTTTGTTCGTTTAGATCCCCGGGGTGCCCCAAAACCCCCCCTCTTCCCTTTTCCCTTTAAATAGGGATTCCCCCGCAATCCGTGGGTTTTTATTTGGGCCCCCAAAAATTTCTTGGGTTTCTTTTTTTTAAAGTCTAGGAAAAAGGAGCTTCGGGGGTCGAATTGGGATAGTTTGAAATAAATAAAGTAAAACCGGGGGAAAAATTTTTCTTTTTTAAAGATATTGATTCTCCCTTTCCATGGGGAAATCCCTTTTCCCCCTTTAGAAAGATCTCCCTTTTGCCTTTGGAGCAAATGGGAAAGTTTAATTCCCAAAAATTTTATCGCTTTGGGTGGGGATCCTGACCCCGAGGTTAAAAAAAAAAAGAATCTTTAGCCCACGGAAAGGGGGAAAAATTTTAAATTTCCGCTGTTTTCCCGGGTTTTGGGGTTTCCCTGGAGAAAATTTAAGGCTTACTCTTCGAGTTTTTCACCTTTTTAAAATTGTTTAAATTTCCCCCAAGTTTTATTACCGGATCAGAGCAGGGAGAGACAATAGTGGGCGGGGTGTATTTTCAAAAAAGGAAATCAAACGACAAAATTTCCCCACAATTGTTCGGCGTTTCCCTTTATGGCGGGGTTTTTCCCCCAAAGTCCCCCGATGCCCTGATCGCCTTGCAGTAGATATCCTGGCTATAAAAAAGGGAGGAGGGGAAAAAGGGGGCAAAAACCCCGTTTGGTCCCTTTCGGGTTTTTTTGGGGGTCAGTCGCGGAACCATTTAAACCCAATTTGAGCCGGGGGGGCATCGGTTTAAAAAGCAAAAAATTTTCCCGTTTCCTCAGGGGGCCCACCCGGCCCCGACAGGCAGGGCTCCAGAAAGCCCCAGTCCACCCTGTCGAACGCCCTTTTTTCGTCCAATTTATAAAAAACAAACAGAGGGGGGTTTCTTGCCCCGGGGTAATGAAAAATAAGGAAAAAAATTTTTTTGTGTATTAAAAACCCCAGCTTCCCTGGGGGGGGGACGAAGCCCACCCGGGTCCAAAATGAATGATATAAAGGGGAAATAAAAAAGGGCCCAAAAAGCCAGGGGGTTTTGAAAATAGTTTTGTGTCCCTGTTTTTAGCAAAGGGATGGGCTTATAACTTGAGCACAATAAAGGGCCCTTTTTTCTGGTTTTTTGGGTTTACCGTGATTTCCGTGTAAGGAAAAAACGGAGGAAAGGGGGGTTTTTCCCGTGAGAAACCCAAGGGTTTAAAAGGGCCAGCAATGGCCCCCGATTTAATTTTAGTCTTTAAAAAGTTTTAAATTTAAAATTAGGTTTTAAAAAAAGTCAGGGCCCGGGCTTTTCCCCCCTTTTGGGAGGCTGGCCAAAACGTGATTTCAGTCCGCCTCCCAGAAAAGGAGATTCCAACTCCCGGGGTTTTATCACGCGGAACAATTTTCCCGGGAGCAAAACTTTTCCACAAAACTCCCCTCAAAAGCTGTTTGGGTTTCCCCCCCCTTTCCGCGGGATGTTATTTCAGTTTTCCCATAAAAGTTGAAAAACAGCTTAATTAATTTGGGGGTTAGGGGCGTAAAAGGACCCTCTGCCCTCTTTTTTTTTGAGGGGATTTTATAAAGTGCCCTCCCGTCCCTTGGGGCCCTCGCCCAACATCCTTACTTGGTTGTTGTCCACATATTTAAAATGAGACGGCAAAAAATTTGTTGAAAACCCCGCGGGTTTCTTTCAAGGGCAGAACCCAATTTCTGCCTGACTTTAAAAAGGTTACGAAGGTAGTTTTGGGCCCGAGGGGGATTTTTTTGCGGCTCCCAAAGTGGCAAGCCTTTTGTTAAAAGGGTCGCAAAACTTTGCCCCCCGCTTCCCCCTTAAGTCTGGCGCCATGTTTAATAAAAAGTCCCCCTTTCTACGCATTAAAGGGAAAAATCCCCTTTTTTACTGACTAGGGGGTTTGGGTCATTTTTCATGATCCTTGACAAAGTTTTAATTTGTTTGGAAAAAAAGATCTTTCAAAACAGGGCCCGGTTTTATTTAGAAGGATTCATTAAGCCTCCCCAAAAAGTTTTCCAGGGTTTATTTTGGCAGAGACAACTCACGTGTACGGGGGGCGTGGTCCCGGGGGGAAGTATGGTTTCCAATACTAGCTCCCCCCAACCCGGGGAAAAAAGGGCATGTTTTTTAAAAAAGATGTGAATCCCCCCCATTGGGGGGTTAAAACCCCCCTTTTGCGGATGGGAATAAAAAAGAAAACCCCTTTCTTTTTCCGGACCTCCCCCCCCCCCTAAAATCCCCATAAAAGTTAAATTGGGGCAGGAAGGGTTAAAGTATTTTGTTTTAAATTTAATTTAAAAGGGGATAAAAAGGGGTGGGCCCCGTCGTGGAAAACGACCCCCTTTGGGGAGGGGTAAAAATTAAAAAACTCGCAGAGGAATTTTTCCTGCCCGGGGGGAAAAACCCCGTTAGGGTCATCAAGGGTAGGGGGGGTGAAAAAAGAGTGGCTGGCCACTATTTGGGCGGATTTTGGGGAAAATTTGGCAAAGGGGGTTTTTGCCTTTAAAACCCCCCCCAATTTTAAAATTTTTAACCAAAAAAATTTTAAAGTGCCCTTCCCTTCCTTCTTAAAGTTTTGATTTTTAAACCCGGGAAAATTTTTTTGGGAAAAAAAATATGCCCCCCCTTTAGTCTTTTTTTTACAGAGTTGCTTTTTTTTGGCCCCCATAATGGGTAAAATTTGTTCCTAAAAAAAATCTATTTTCCCTGCCGAATATGCGTTCCCCGAAGGCCCGAAATTTCCGGGGTTTTTTTTTCCTGGAATTTGGGGTTTAGAACTGGGATCGCCCTTTTCTGGAATATTGAACCCCTTAAAATTTAAAAGGGAAAGGTATTGTAATCGTCACCATCGGGATGGGCTTACCTTTACTCTGGCTCCCGGGGGATTTGAAGTAGGGCCCCACACCAGGGCGGGGTGAGGATCCCATAAAACTTTAAAATAACACCATGTTTTAAAAAAAACAAAAAACCAAAAAACCCACCCATGTCAGAAAACTATGGTAGGCAAAGCAATCTAAAAACCCCGCAGCCCCCTTTGCTGCAATAAGCGGGCACTAGTGCTCGCTGTTCCCCTTTTGGGGGGGAAAATTCAAAACCCCACCTACCCCCATTTGAGGGGTTTTCTGTTTGGGCCCTTGAGGCATGGGTACAGGGGGAAGCGTCGAAACCAAAGTCCCGGATTTAAGGTATTTTTACATGGTACAAAAACCAATTACTGAACGACCCCATTACGCAACTAAAACCGTTATTCATCTAATTTCCCCCACTTAGAAATAAAAAAACAAATGTTTTGAATGCATTCAATAGGAGAACCCCCTAGCGGAGATCTGCAAAACTGACCCCCCCTATAAAGACAAAAAATCGATCATAAAGATCCTGAGGAATAGCAAGAATCTTAAGAAGATAGGAAAAAAAAAACAGCCCCCAATCTCGGATTTTTAATGCACAGCGGAAGATCAGCACGTACCCAAAAGCCCCCCCTTTTCCCACCCCGGGGGACACTATCTTCTGTTTCTTTGGGGGGAGCCCTGGTTGATCAAAGACCGAATCCTCAATTTTCAAGCACTTCTTTACTTTTAAAATCTTTTTTTAAGCTTTTCCAGAGATAAAATGAGTACAATAACCCAATTGAGTGAAATTCAAAAATTCAATGAAAAAAACCATCCTCGCCCGGGGCTACAAGATACACCCTGAAATGCAATGCTTTTTTCTTTCCCCCCTCCCTCCCAACAAAACATACCCTACATTTTAACCGAAAAGGTAAAAAAAAATTAACATTTTGCAATTGTTATTTGGGGGTTAAGTATAAACAACACTTTCTGTACCAAAAAAGCCCTGTTTCCCAGAATCCCCCCCCCCTTTCCGAGTGCTTCACCACCCCCCTCCCCCCAAAAGTAAAACAGCGCTTCGGCCCCTTATTCAAGTTGTATGGATCACCAGATCTAAAGCTCCCATCTGAAAGTAGGGCAAGAACTACGTTCCGCCTCCCCCCGCGCACAGATCTCCATGCTCCCTCTCACTCACTTGTCAGGTAGTCATGATACTCGCATTACAGTGGTGGGTCGCCCTGTAATACCTTTGTTTGAAACCACGAGGTTAGACTAAAGCAGTCTCTGATGGCGGTCTGAATTCTTAATGGTAGCAAAGGGATAAAGCTATCCCAAACCTCGAAGAAACGCTGGGTATGAGTCTCCTTTTTCCCCACAGCCTCCACCCAATCTGTTTTCATTATGAAAGAGAGTTTTTCTAAAAACATTTTAAACGGAAGGGGAGATTCATGTATCCATGTATTTAGGATGGTTTTAAAACCTGCCGCCGTTACCATGTAGTGGTTTTTTCCACCCCCCCCCCCTCCCGGTGCACACAGAGTCCTCTGAACATCTATGTGGCCAAATATGGCCCACAACGGGTTTTCAGGGACATAGTTAAATGAGTTCTTGTAAAGGCCATCACTCGCCTCCAAAAAACCTGAACCATTGGACAACTCCAGAGACCGTGGAAAATGTCTGTTCCTGGGGTCTTACAACGAAAGCAGTGATCAAAATCCCCCATTCTATGACTCCTGATCGGGGTAATATAGGCTCGATGATAGAGCTGGAGGGACTTTTCCCAGTATCTGCTAGAAGATAAGAATTTACGACTATTATTGAGAGCCCTAAGTAGAGTGGGAAGCTCCAGAGTAGGATCATCCCCAATCCACTTCGTAAGTGCTATATTGGTCTGGGAGTAATCCAGCGGGGCATGTAAGAGTTTATAAAAATGGGTGGTCAAACACCTCTCCAGTGCATTGCGGGACAACGATTTGCGTATCATTGGGCTCCATTCCCCGGGCGCAACTTGTGAAATGAGTTTGGACACAGCTGTGTGCACACATGTATGCGAAGAAGGAAATTCCCGCCTGAGGAAACAGTGCTCTGAGGGCATCCAGCGTGTGGCTTGTAGGAGTTTCCATCCAAAAATTGGTAGACCGAAGTAATGCCTGCCTCTTTCCAGGCATAGAATTCCCTATGAGAGGCGCCCCCTTGGAAATCCGGTTGGACCACGAATGTGCGGAACAAAGATGCCTGAGGGTGCAGTATAAGTTTGCCTCTCATCTTCTTCCACGCCATCCACGGAGTTATAATAAAAGTATTTAATCTAGTAGTTTCCAGGATTAGGTGATATGGCATATGCAGAAAGTCCGGAAGTGACAACCTACCCATAGACTCCTGGTCTGCCCGACTATCTGTGAAAACTTCGTATCCCTGCAACCAGTCCATTGTTATTCTCAATAGGGCTGCCACATTATACGCGCATACATTAGGTAGGTTTATACCTACATTCGTTCTGGGCTGCTGCAAGACAATCAACGGCACCCGGGGTCTCTTGCCTTTCCAAATAAAACTTTGAATCAGCACATTGATGCATGTCTCGTCCCTTGATGTCAAATATACTGGAAGCGAGTGCAGGAGATAGAGAAGTCTGGGAAACTCCACCAACTTAACAAGATTTCCCTGGCCACGGGGCCACGGGGCCAATCTCCTCTCCATGGCACCAACATAAGAGACAACATTTTCTCTGTAGAGATGGCAGGGGTTTCTAGTGATTGTCACGCCTAAGTATGGCATCTTTGAAACACACCACTGAAAGGGATATAAATGCGCCTAGGTAGGCCTTGCTGGCCCCCTTAGGGTCATTGCATTAGTTTTGTCTATATTTATATGATACCCTGGGAGAGAGCCCACTTCCTGGAGTGTCTGCAGGACCCCAGGTAGAGTCACCCTCGGGTTTCTCAACACCAAGAGAACATCATCAGCAAATGCAGCCAGGTCCACAATTTGCGTGGGATCCGATTGTCCCCCACCTGCACTCCCTGGCTGTAAGTGATACAACAAAGGATCCAGAGCAAGGTCAAAGAGCAGTGGAGACAGCGGGAAGCCCTGCCTGGTGCCTCTAAAGGCATCTATGGGGGGTGTCAATAGACCATTTATCAAAAGTGAGGTGTGGGATCCCTCTTGGGTATAGGCCACAAAGTCTCTGAATCTAGGACCAAAATTTCTATTGGTCAGAGTAGCTAACAAAAAGGGCCATGAAACTGAGTCAAATGCCTTTTCGGCATCCAGGCTCAAAAGCATTAGAGTCTCGGAAGATTGATGCCTGGCTTTAACTGACGCTTGTATAGCCGTCCTAATATTTCTAACTGATTGGCGACCGTTCACAAAGCCCCTTTGGGCTGGGTGTACTATTGATGAAAAGAAGTGTTGAATTCGTGTCGCTAAGATTTTTGTCAAAAACTTGTAATCACAATTCAATAATGCGATGGGACGATAATTTTTAGCTAGCTGCGGGTCTTTATCTGGTTTCAGGAGTAAGATTGTGCGTGATTCCAAAAAGTTGTCGACTGCTCCCCGACCTTGGTAGATTGAATTGTATAGGGCTGTTAGGGTCGATGCCACCTGCGCTGAGAAAATTTTATAGAATTCGTTGCTATAACCGTCCGGGCCCGGCGACTTTTTGTTGGAAGAGGAGGCTATGGCTACCTCTACTTCCGCCTCTGTAGAGGGACTGTCCAGCATCTCCCGCTGATCCTCGCTGAGGCCTGGAAGGCGTCCCGGGGATATGAATGCATTAATTTTGTCCATGTCTGTGGGAGGAGCCCTATAAATTTCTTCAAAGAAATCCATAAGTATTTGGGCAATTTCCCCCGGGTTTGAATGTAATCTGTCAGAGGATGGATTCTTCAAGGATGCTATTAGCTTGCGTGTGCGATGTGTCTTAATTAAATGAACTAGCATTTGGCTCGAATGATTAGCTCCCCGAAAATATTTATTCTGAGTTACCTTTACCAGCCAATTAGCTTGACCCTGAACATATGAATCCAGAACTTCCTTAGCCTCTCTATACGTTGATTCCGCGGTCGAGGATGGGCATGCAGCCATCTCTTTTTGTGCCAGTAACAGAATAGTGTGTAGCTTCTGAAATTTATCCTGAGCCGCTCTTCTCCTGCGCGACACGTAATTGATAACATGACCCCGGAGCACCGAGAACAACAGCGTATCCTCCAAGTGCACTAGGTTATTGTCCAGATAATTAACCCACCGGGTTTGTAGAAAAAACTAAAGTCTTCAGACTGAGAAAGATAGGTTGGGAATCGCCAGAACTTAGTTTGTGTATTTGAGGTTAGACACTGGATTGACAACGTCACCGGCGTGTGGTCCGATACAGCTATAGCGTGTAAAGCAGAGTCTATTACAGAACCCCATAGTGACAGTGAAATGAGGAAATAATCTATTCTAGAAAAACTCCAGTGCATCGAGGAGTAGAAAGTGTACTACCTCGAGTCAGCATTCAGCGTCCTCCACGGATCACAGAGTGCATTAGAATCTATGAGGTGAAGGATATCTCTAGAGGCTTGGGAGATGCCCTGATTCTGCGTTGTCCTATCTAAGATGGGACATTGAGAAGCGTTAAAATTCCCTCCAATTATAACCTTGGAATCACCCCTAGATAGCAAAAGATTATTCAGTTTGGCCAAAAAATTAGTGTTTGGCAAGTTAGGAGCATAAATGTTCAGAAGAGTATAACTGGCACCCTGTGAAGATATTTTCAATAATTAATACCGGCCTCCCTCATCTCTTACCTCCTCCTCAACTATAGGATTCAAGCCCCTACAAAACAGGATTGCTACCCCTCTCAATTTAGAGGAAAAGTTTGCCCATAACATGACCCCAACCAAGGACTCCTAAGACCCAATCCATCTCCTTTCTTCCAGTGGGTCTCTTGAAGAAAAATTATATCCGACTTTAATCTATTAAGACCCGCAACATTCCAGGTGAGTAATCGCAGTGGGCTATTGTCTGCGGGGACACTCCCATTCCGGTCCAGTGTCATGTCACCCAACTCACCCGGCCTGCTGAAAGGTATTCAATAATAAACAGCGATGCTCCCATCGTCCCAGCGAGCGACAGGCGACGTCCACACCATTGCCCATGAAATGGCCTGGGGAAACCACGCGTTGAGGACCCATTATCAGTGGCCCTGGAGGCGAGCCCGGAGAATCTCCCACCGCTCTACAAACTTCCCAGGGGTGGGAGAGCGGGTACAAGCCATAACTTAGAGGCCTAGTATCCTAAGGGGTTGGAGGGTGGGGAGAAGACTAACCCCCTGGAGATAATGCTACAACTATGGGCTGCTGCCCTCTCAGTTATATTACCAGGTAGGTAGACAAGACCCTAGGTAGGAAGGCAAATGTGCAAGGCCCCAGGTAACTAGATAGGCCTTATTTAGGTAGGTAGACCCCTTCTGGATAAGTTGGTAGACCAGCCCCAGGTAGGTTGGTGGGTACCTAGCCACGGGTGGGTAGGTAAATAGCCCCCAGGTAGATAAGTAAGCCCCAGTTAGGCAAGTTGATAGGCTATAGTTAGGTTGGTGGACCCCAGTTAGGTAGGCTGTAGGTAGGTGTTGGTGAGTCCCAGTTAGTTAGGCTGTAGGTAGGTGGTTGCCCCCAGTTAGGTAAGCTGTAGGTAGTTAGGGCCCCTCTTTAGGTAGTATACAGGCAGTTAGGGTCCCCCTTTAGGTAGTATACAGGCAGTTAGGGCCTCCTTTAAGTAGTATGCAGGCAGTTAGGGGCCTCCTTTAGGTAGTATACAGGCAGTTAGTGCCTCTTTAGGTAGTATACAGGTAGTCAGGGCCCCTTTTAGTTTGTAGGTAGTCAGGGCCCCCTTTAGCTTGTAGGCAGTTAGGGCCCCCTTTAGCTTGTAGGCAGTTAGGGCCCCCTATAGTCTGTAGGCAGTTAGGGCCCCCTTTAGTTTTAGGCAGTCAGGGCCCCCTGTAGGCAGTCAGGGCCCCCTTTAGGTAGTCATGGCCCCTGTAGTTTTAGGCAGTCAGGGCCCCCTTTAGCCAGTCATGGCCCCCTTAGGGTAGCATGGGCCCCCTTTAGGTAGTATGGGCCCCTTCAGGCAGTCAGGGCCCCCTTTTGGTAGTCAGGACCCCTTTAAGCAGTCAGGGGCCCCTTAAGGTAGTCAGGCCCCCTTTAGGCAGTCAGGGCCCCCTTTAGATAGTCAGGGCCTCCTTAGGCAGTCAGGGCCCCCTTTAGTTTTAGGCAGTCAGGGCCCCTTTAGGCAGTCAGGGCCTCCTTTAGGTAGTCTGGGCCCCTTTAGGCAGTCAGGGCCCCCTTTAGGTAGTTACAAAAAAAACAACCAACCAACCACTGACCTCACTCCCGCTCCTGGCCACTTCCGGACGCTCCCCGCCATCCTCTAGTGGTACCCGGCATAGGCGGCACCACTGATGCCTTAGGCCTGCCAGTGTGTACAGTGGAGCGGAGCGCTAGCGGTGCTCTGCTCCGCTGACACTGTGCAGCCCCGGGAGTCGCGGACATTAGTCCCTGATTCCCGGGCCCTGTCTCTGAGCGCTCGGGACACAGGCCCAGGCGTTCATGCACAGGATGCGGCGGCTGGGCCCCAGGGAGTGGCGGCACTGCCTCCGGGGCAATATATTGTACTAAAAGTCTTACAAATCTGAGTACCTATGATATTCTGTACTTTTTTATTGCAAAGTTTAGGAAATGGATCTGTCCTAGGCCCATCGCACCTCTCAATTGAGTTTTCTGAATGTATTGTTTCTTTTGTTTCTGTTACCACAAACAAAACAATATTGCCATACTGTGATAAAATAATACTCCATAATAATCAGTGTTGGACAAGACGTTTTGATGCCATAGGAAAATAGCACCTCCTCCTCCCCAGGAAAAATTAAAATCCCTGGTTTTAACCTGATGCATGGCACCTTCAGCTAAGCCATCCCAGCTAGGTGAAATGAGAGGGAAAAAACACAACTGTGCCATCTTTTTTTTAAGGGTGGAATATAAATGACGTTATCTTTAATCTGTGGGTCAGTATCATTCCAATTTCTTTACATTTTTTTTTCACTTGCTTGGCTGCGCCTTTTTAATTTTTCTGTTTACAAATCTGTATGAGGCCTTGTTTTTGTGCACTGTAGTGTGTTTTTCATTGGTTCTGTTTTAGGGCTTTTTGATCACTTTTTATTTTGGGAATTCCAAGCAACTTTTACATATGCAGCAATAACATTTATGTTTAAATTTCTTATAGTTTTTTTTTTGTAAGCTAAAGGGTATTTTAGGCTTTTATTATTTTTTAAAGCTCTTTAAAAATGTTTTTATTTGTAATTTTATTCTACATAGGGCAAGAACACTTGCACACTATGCACTTCTAAAGTATAGTATGAATTACAGCTGAGGAAGTTGTTATGGCTGAAAGTTGGTAATCCGTGATTGTGTCACAGGGGAGTGGTGCCTCCACCTCTGTTTAACTGCTAAGATGCTGCGGTTGTTCTAACCATGGCACCTAAGTAGTTAAACGGCCAAGATTGGACTTATCTCCAGTCACAGCCACTAAAAACAGGTGCCAGCTGTAACTATGGAGCAGGTTCAGCTCCTAAGCCTGCTCCATAGTTGTGCCCCCTTATTGATAGGCAGAGGTAGGCCCATAAAAGGTCACCTACTTCTTCCTACCGTCATTCCGACCCTGAATATAATGCTTCCAGAACATACACTTCTAAAACATACCCAGTATGTGCTCAAAACTACCAGCTACTTCTATCTCCAAGGTGCTATTCCAGCCTACACATGTGACACTGAAGACATGGATGTAGTATAAAGACAATTGTATGGCGAAAGGTGAAGAAGGGAGGAATAGGCTTCCTTGATCTTTGAAAATACAGATTTTGAATAAAATAAAATAATATTGAAATAAAGTGAACTAATACTGCAGTATGAATCCCAAATTGTGCTACCTTACAGTACTTTAATATTATTGTGATATAGTGCATAATAAGTATTACTCTCATATAGTGCTCAAATTTTACTGCCAAATATTACTGCCATACATGTAGTTTAATCAGAAAACTCAAATGTCACTACTATACAAAGTTTAAAGTTAAAATATATCTTAACATCATATATTGGCCAAATAAATATTGGATGTAGTGTCCTGATAAATAGTTCATATACAATTGTCTGTTGGCACATTTTTTTACTCAGTGCCATGCATTTTAAAGAAAACAAGTTTACTTTTTGTCAATTTAACAACTTTTATTTTACAGTGACATTAAATATAAATGCAAACATCTCCAGTGTAAACTGTGTTTATACCATGATCATGAATATGCTACAAATGAAATGACTGCTACTGAAGAAATTATTCTGCTTGTGGAGATCTAGGTAGTTGGATATCATATAATGTAATATGCTGATATAAAGTAATGGGGATGGAATGATGCATCAAAAAGACATGGAATCCAAAAGTTTGAATTTTCTTCAATAAATTAAACTACTTTTTAACCAAGTAGTCCAACAGATTAATATCATGTATCATTGTCTGTTTAAAGATGCACCGCTCGTTTAAAGCGAGAGTTGCATCACATTTCTTCTTCCAGTTTCAGTGTCAATGGTGGAAGCTGAAAGTGAATACAAGAAGCAGGATAATAGTTTGTAACTACAGTCCATCCCCTGGATCACCTTTTAATCACCACATGGTTCAAATACATAAACTTTTCTTAAAACAGTAAACACCTTAACAAACTACAGAATACACACTGTAATATAATCACAGCCCCTACAGGACAAGCCCATTTTCGTTTGTTTTGCATTTCTTTCTCCATTCCTATATTTTTCATTGATTTTTCCATCATCATTGCCATATGAGGGCTTGTTTATTGCAGGACAAGATGTAATTTTTAATGATCCCCTTTAGTCTACCATATAATATACTGGGAAACAGGTAACATTATCTTTATTCTGCAGATCAGCTTTTTTTATTTTTCCATCATAGGACCTTTGCGATGGCTAATGTTTTGCGTAGAGACGTGTACAGTAGTTTTTACTGGTACCAATTTGAAGTACATACAACTTTTTTTTTTCCAGGAGGCAGAGATTTTGACTGGGTGTAAAAAGGGTACAATCATGGCAAATCTAAAAGCCTTTATTAGGCTCCTGATGCCATGGCAACTAAATGGCACTCTGAAACCATTCCAAAGGATACAACCTCACCCCCCGCTGCAGTTTATTTATTTTATTCATTTATATAGCGATGTCATATTCCACAGCACTGTACAGACATTACCATTCACATTGGTCCCTGTCCCCATTGGGACTCATAGTCTAAATTCACCTATCAGTATGTTTTGGAGTATGAGGAAAACCGGAGTACCCAGCTGATACCCACACAAACATGGGGAGAGCATACACACTCCTTACAGATGATGTCCTTGGGGGATTTGAACCCAGGATCCCAAAGCTGCAAGGTAACAGTGCTAACCACTAACCAATGAGCCACTGTGCTGCTCAGTTACCAGCATGAGCCTGCTCCAAACATCCATAACAACAAAATTAGGTATAATTATGTCATTTTGCATGAAGAGGTTAAAAGAGGTATTTCTATCTCTACTAAAGGGGAAAATTATTGACCATTTAACCACCCCTTAAGCCAGGCATCCTAAAACTGCGGCCCTCCAGCTATTGGGAAACTACAACTCCCATTATGCATTTATATAATATGTAACAGTGGGAATGATGGGAGTTGTAGTTCCCCAACTGCTGGAGGGCCACAGTTTGAGGATGCCTGCCCTAAGTCATACTGAGTTGCTTGTATTAGCCCTAAGGCTATGTTTAAATGTTCAGCTTTTTTCATGCACTTTTTGAAGCCAACTGATTACGATTAAGAGCCATATGCTAGACTCGAAACGCGAAAACCCAGCGGTCATTGTGTGATTTTATATTCTACTTTTATGGTCTATCTAATAAAGTGCATATTTAAAGAATTTTGTACCTAAACCTGAGCACGAGTGCTGGAGTTTCTTCACTCGATTTCCTATAAATGGAGGACACATATTAAGGAAAGACTGAGACTTCTTGTTTTGGATTCAAAAACTGCATCTAAAAAGCTGAACATTTGAATGCAGCCTATTTTTCATCCAGAATTGTGGTTAAGTGAGTTATACCAAGCACTTAGGTCCTCTTTTATGTTTAGCGATATGATGTACAACAAAGGCAGTGCTAGACAGTTTTCATACATAAGGCCCTTAGTTTATTTGTGATCCTCAGTTTACAAGTCTATGATTGTTCTTCTTCTAATATGCGATACAAGCTACAGTGATAGTGATAACAGATATCTGCCAGTCCAAAACAACATTTCCATTTACTGCTTGCTTGAACGATAGTTTTCAACTTTTTTAACAAAAATCTGTAAGTTAATGCATTGTATTAAGAATTCGCAATTATAGCTATTGGTTGGAGTTCGAATAAGGAGGATGTAAAATTCTATAGATGTATAATTTGTGCTCTCATTTCATTTGCATGTAGGACTTTAAGTAGATTACAATTTTTTCCACATGGCGCCTGTAGGGGTGTTTAAGTTGAATTCTTTTTCTAGGTTTTGATTAAAATCACTGATACATGCACAGTTACATCAGAGGGGTCAAAAGTGTAAAATGTTGCGGAAAGACAAATGTTCATACATTCTGTGCTCTAAAAATATGTTATTTGTAGTTGTTTAATAGCTTGAGGTTGTAGGATTCACATTTCATCTCATTTGTAAGAAAATATAGATCTTTCAATTTTCCAATGTTTTTGCACAATACTCTTTTGCAGAGGTGTCAAACTGCCGGCCCTTCAGCTGTTGGGAAACTACAACTCCCAACATGCATTTGTATAATCTATAACAGTGGGCATGATGGGAGTTGTAGTTTCCCAACAGCTGGAGGGCCGCAGTTTGACACCTGTGCTCTTATGTATAGCTAGACATTCATGGGTACTTATACAACTTCTTGAGGAATAGTTTATATAATTATAAACATAAAATGTGCTTCATGAGAATCTGTTACAGGGTCAGGTTATAGGTGTCAGGGCTTCTTATTTAGATACATTGCTGCATATATGTATGTACATAGGTCAGAGCCCAACTATCAGTTTCCAAGTTTTCACCTTTTGTCTCCTGCTCTTAAAGGGATTGTCTCACCACAAGGATTGCTTTTTATGTTAAAGATCTTGCAAAAAGAAGAACGACTTTGAAATATATGTCCATTAACAGTGTCCTACCTATTCTGAGATATCTCCTCCTGTATGGGCTGCATCAGCTCCTCAGGTCTCTATAGCTACAGACCTGTTTGATCTCTCCTGATAGGCTGCCAACACTGGTTGCTATAGCTACAGACCTGGCTTCTACTGCAGCCTAGTAGAAACCAGTAAACACGCTCCTGAATTCAAAATGAAACCAAGAAAACAGGACTGAGGTAAGATGAATCAATGTAGTGAGACAAACACTTTAAGGCCTGGTTCACATCTGTGTTGTAGGTTCGATTTGAAGCCTCTGTTGCCGATTTCTTCAAAAATGTTGGTAAAATTGTTGCAGCATATTGCACTATTTTTTCAGTTAAAACGATGTACACCAGGACAAAAACCCAACAGACCCCTCTGTAGTTAACTAGGTCTATCGTGTGCCGTTGGTGTCCGGCATGAAACAAATTCAATTCTACCTTTGCGACAGAGGTTGCAATGCGGATGTGAACCTGGCTTAATATTCATATACACTTTAGTGATTTCCTGAAGTGGCATTTACTATTCTTCGTTTTGGAAGCAGGTCCGTGGAGGTAACAATATAAAACTTACTTCAGTGTATATCCAATGGAGTTTTACTTATTTTTTAAACTTCCTTCTACACATATTTTTCACATAACAATGGCATTGTAAATAGAAAGATTTCTTAGAAAAACCTCCATCCGTTGAGGTTCCTACATAGGTAATATTCCGGTATGGTTTATTCAACATCTTCTAACTCCTGGAGTGTGTCATAAAGTCCACTTAATGTTTAAGCAGTATACTTCATGCAGAGACAGGAGCTAGGAAATGTTGAATAAACCATACCGGAACGATACCTATGTAGGAACCGCAACAGATGGTTGACATCCACCAGGTGAATCTACCTACCTGGCACCTAGTACCTGCACCCACCATCTTCCTTCTCTTGCACACTGTACAAGTGCATGAGGCATGGAGAACAAGGAGTAAAGTCTGAGAAGTAGAAAAAAGGCATTTATCTTTAATAACATACATTGCAAAATTGTATATCTTCATTGTTTATATATGGAAAGTGGTTTTTAAGTAGAGTTACATTTTAACCACAAATTTGGAAAATATTTCTTCTGTTTATATCTAGGACAGCCTGAATGTCCCATCCATCTTGAAAGTTCTTTAGATACATCCTGTTGTTGTAGAATTATCTGATACTTTGATGATGTGGCTCATGAAATCACAAAATTTCCTCTAATATCCTGAGCTTTAGTAGTTATAGCAGACAACTGGTCTTTGAATTTACTAAACTAAACAAACCTATCAAGGAACAATAATACTTTTAGTTCAGGAACATTGACATCATTTGCATGGTAAAACTTTCTATCCAAAAGTAGTTTAATATTTTATATGGGCTATTTTGTATCTCTAACCACAAGTAATAGATGTTTGGGGAACCACTTATCATATCAAGGTTTTTTTTTTTTTACCAGACTTGCTGCCAGAATGCAACACAGTACCCACTATCTGTCCATACCTGACATAATAAATTAACTGCAAGCAAAGAATGATACAGATATTAGACTGTTAGTCATGTTCTTCGGGTAAGTTTTAGCTACATGACCCTCCTGTTGACAAATATAGAACATTATGTCACCGGTGGCTGTTTTCTAATGATGTCCTAACATCTTGACCTCTCTGTATGGTGTAATTACAGATCTGCTTAGGTTTCTTTTTACAAGAAGACATTTAACTGTCAAAGAAATTGCTTTGTTAGCATGTTTAGGTCAATGTTTTTTAAGCCAGGTATGTACATCTGCTGGAGGAATTTGTAGAAACTATTCATGATATTTCACTAAACTACTTAGTTGTTTAGGTGTCTGTTTTATAATATTTTATACAAATACAACTTTCACATGATAGTGTGCTCCAGCTCGCTACAGGTAGTATAATTCAGATGGCATCCGGCTTATTTTCTTTAAAACATCAGGTATTTATTATTAATCCATTTAAAATACAATGGTATATGGCAAGGAGGTTGCAGCACAGTGCCAGTACAGGAAAATGCACCATTTTATACAAATACAAGACTTTTCTTGGATACTCTATGAATCAGGACTTGGATCCTCTGTCCTTTCTGTTAGTTCTCTTTCGGATGTCATACAGCCTTAAATAGTCTTGCTGCTGTTTTTTTCCTCTCTGCCTTCAATGAGCCATAACTTTTACATTTCTGTCTACATAGACTCATACGTCTATGTAGACAGAAATATTTAAAAAAATGAAAAACATTTTTTGCTAGGTAACATGTACTTTTTCATGGTAATGTACTGGGAAATGCAAAAAAAAATCTTTGTAGGGTGGCAGGTGAAAAAAACACAATAGCGCCATTTTTGTGGGGGTTTCGTTTTTATGGAGTATACTGTTCATTATAAATTACATGTTATCTGTGTTCTGCAGGTCAGCATGATTCTGGCGATACCATATTTATTCATTTTCATTATGTTTTATTAAAAAGTAACAAAAAACTTAAAAAAATAAATTGCTGTGAAGCTTTATTTTCTGAGACTAAAACCTTTTTTTCCTCTCCAGTAGAGCTGTGTGTTGGTTAATTTTTTGTGGAGTTTTATTGGAGCAAAATCAGGCTAACTTTCAGTCCAGGAGTATTTTGAATAAAAACAGTAATCTTTATTAGTATCCTTTAAAATCTTTTATGGTACATACTGTACACGATGCAGCACTAAAACATATATGGTGAATTAGTAACAACCTGACTTGTTTTGGACGCCATAGTCCTAAGTCGTAGCCAGACATCGATTGACAAGGTTAAGACCATGGCGTCTGAAACGTGTCAGCTTGTTACTAATGCACCATATATGTTTTAGTGCTGCATCATGCATGTTGTGTTCCATGAAAGATTTTAAAGGATAGCAATAAAGATGATGTTTTTTTTATTGAACATCCTCCTGGACTGGATGCTGGTGTCTTTCTCTGATTTTGCTCCAATTCAAGTGCTGGCTCTGCTTCATCATGCCTGCTACAATTGGATCATGATGGGGACTGGTTGCGCAGACCACACAGACTTTTTTTTTCTTTCTGCAAAGCAGGATGACTAAAAAAATCCACAATTCTGTGTTTTTTTTAAGTGTTCACTGGGTGGAATGAATGGCATGATATTGTGTTAGATTGTACTCCTACGGATGTGGTGATACCAAATATTTTTTTTATCTTTTTTCATTGTTTATTCTTTATAAGGAAAAGGGGGGGATGTTTGATATCTTAGTATTTTTTCTTTTACTTTCTTTAAAATATTTTTTACATTAACATTTAGTCCCCCTAGAGGATTTGAACATGGTTTGTACTATATACTACAGAACTGTACTGCAGTATATAGACATTACATTGATATCCTATTACACCTTGCTTATAACCACAATATTCAGATGCTAGACCAGACCATAAGATTAAAACCCATCAGGGCAAGCCTGGGACTAAAAAAGCAGCCCTGCCACACAAACCGTTTCAGTTCACATATATCAAAACTGTGAAACAGTAAAATTGTAAAACCAATCAGAGCTCAGCTTTTATTTTTCCAGAGCAGCTTAAAAAAAGAAATCTGGCCTCTTGGTTGCTGCGGCGATAAAGACGGTTTTAGTGTTTTATAGTTTTGATAAATGAGGCTCAGTGTCTTTCTCACCCCCAAATAACCTTGCATGCTTAGGATTAACATAGCAAACAGTTAAGCAATATCTATCTCAACAATCTTTAAACATTTGTTCATGCCCTTCAATACTCCCTTAAATAGTTGAACTTTTCTCTCGACATATGAATAAAAATAAAAGTGGACCATTGAAACTTACAGTGGTGGCCAAAAGTATTGGCACCCCTGCAAATTTTGTCGATAATACTCTTTCTTTCCCGAAAATGATTGCAATCAAAAATTCTTTTTTATTATTATCTTCATTTAATTTGTCTTCAAGGGGAAAACCCCACAAAAAAAATTTGTCAAAAAACCCCCAAAGGGAATATTAATTCCACCCCCAAACAAAAAAAGGGGGGTTGGACAAAATTTTGGCACTTTTTTAAAAATTTGTGATGTTTCCTAATTTTGTGTAATTAAAAAACCCCTGAAATTCCCTTGTGGAAACCTAACAGGGGGTTGGGAAATTTAACTAAACAACTTTGCAGCCAGGACATGGAAAAAAGTTGACTAAACCCTTTTCCCTTTTCCCTGTTTTTAACCCTTTTGAGCATGGAAAAAAGGGAAAGGGAAAAAAAAAAGGGAACGCCCGAGGCCCTTGAGAACCCAAAAATTTGGGTGAGAAAGAAGGAAAATGACAATTCAAAGGCCGGGCAACCCCAAAATATTTTAATTTTTCCTTGGTATTCCCCAGTGGCGTGTCACAAGAATTTAAACCCCAATGGCACTGTGGTTTAACCCCCAAATTTTGGAGGGGAAAAGAAAAATTTGGGAGAAAAGTTTTTCACGCAAGTTTTGTGCGGATGGGGGATAAAGAACCTCGACTAAAAACCAAAACAAGTTCAAGTTTCCCTGCAGCCCTGGGGTTTAAAAACAGGTAAAAGTCGTACAAACCGTCGGCGCCTGAATAAAAAGGGCCCTGTATGGTAGGATCCCAGGAAACCCCACTTTTTACCCCGAGACAAAAATAAGCCAGGCTGGAGTTTCCCCCAATTTTACCTGAGAAAAGCCTAAAATTTTTTAAAGAAGAATGTTCTCGGGTCGTTTGAGACAAAAGTAGAGTTTTTGGGGAAAAAGGCATCAACATAGAGTTTCCCGGGGGAAAAAAAAAAAGAGGCATTCAAAGAAAAAAAACACGGTCCCTCCAGTAAAACATGGCGGGGGTTTCCCCCTGATGTTTTGGGGTTTGTTTTTGCTGCCCTGGAAAGGGATTTGTTTTGACCGTTTTAAAGGAAATTATAAAGTCTAAAGACTACCAACAAATTTTCCCGCAAATTTTTTTTCCCATGTGAGAAACTGGGTCCCCCTCAGGGGGCCAGGGGTTTCCTTCCAGGGGAAAATTTGACCCAAAAACACATTCAAAAAGCACTGTAAAGGGTTTAGAAAAAGCCGGAGACTTCAAAAGTGGCCAGAAAAGAGCCAAAGACCTGAATCCCATGAACACCGTGGAGAGTTTCTAAAAAAGGGCCCTTTTGGAGAAGGCACATTTCCCAAATCTCGGGGACCTGGAGCATTTTCCCAAAATAAAAGAATGGTCAAAAATTTCCCGAGCAAGCTTTGTAAAAAAAATCATTGATGGTTACCGGAAATTTTTTTGTTCGCATTTATTTTGGCAAAAGGGTTGTCTCCCCAAGTTTTGGGCCGGGGGGGCCCCAAACTTTTTTTGGGCCCCATTTTTGGATTTTTTTTAAAATGATCATGATTTGTTTTTTGTTTCATTTCTTTTTGTTTTTTAAATTGCAAGAAAAAATAAAAGAATATATTAATACCAAAAAAATTTTGATTGCAATAAATTTCGGGGAAAGAAACTGAGTATTATCTGACAGAATGCAGGGGTGCCAATACTTTTGGCCACCACTGTAAATCACATGATCAAAAAAAAGGGTTGTCACTAGCCTTTTTAAAACGGGGACATTTTAACAACAAAACAGTACAAATACAACTAATAATGCCTAAATAGTGCTTGGATTTGTAGCAGTTATACAAAGATGGTCTTCAGAGTATTATTACTCTACCAACTATATAAGAGAATACTGCGCTAATTAGATTAAAGGGGTTGTCTACTAAAAAAAGGATTTGTCATTGGGTTCAGGGAGGTCCAAATAGAAAAAAACCTAATACCTACTCAGCTTTCCCCGCTCCTGTCACTCCTTAACCTTGGGAAACCACTCCTCTTGTCCCGACACGCTGGAGTGGCTTGTGCCCCATTGTAAGTGAATGGAGCGCAAGCCTCTGTTCTGTGTCGAGATGAGAACATAGTAGTAGAGAAGAATGACTCGTCAGAAGCTAGGGAGTGACAGTGGCGGGGGACACCTGGGTAAGTATTAGGTTTTTTCTGTTTTGAACCTCCATAGTCCCAATGACATAATTTTTTTTTACCTGACAACCCCTTTCACTGACAACGGTTGTCACCATTTTCCTTGTCACAATAGTGCGTTCCTCAATAGTCTGTCATTCTTTACTGAGAGTATCAGACTGTGTAGGGACACACCCCATTGACACAAGAAATATTAACAAACAGTTGTTAGGTAGGCTAGAGCTAAACAAAGACTATGTGGCATTCTGCATGCTACTGGACCTTAATAAGATTGAGTGACAGCTGCAGTTCACCATATTGCTTTATGCTACAGCTGTAGCTCCATAGTGGATATCAATTAGTTGAGTCAAAAAATATCCACGTAGGCTTGACCTTACTTATACATTTCCATGAAGAATAACAGAGAAACCTTACAACACTGAGTAGATGCTCCGGAATTATTATATCATGGGTAAAGTAATTACTAAAACAGTCATGTCAAGAAAGCTGACAGATCCTTTGTAAATGTAGTGACTCACAGGGGACACTTCTTTCATTGCAAATGTTTTTTACTTTTCTTCTTGATCAAACCCACATCACTATTATGACTTCTCCTGATAATTCAAGTTTGCTGCCAAGACATATTTTGCCCCTCGCTTCTGCAGTCCTTCCAAGACTCTGTACTAACAAGAATAAATTCAGACTCTAGACCAGAACCTTAAACTGCAGACACAGACCAGAACATGAAATGCAGACCCCAGAATAGACTGGAGAAAATTAATTCAGACTCTAGATCAAAGTCCTGTTTAACTTCAAACCCTAGATCAGACCCCAAAATGAATTCTGACCCAAAGCTAGAACCTTAAATGAATTCAACTCCCAGACCACTAAATAAATTAATACTCTGCATCACACCCCTGAATAACTGAAGATCCCAGAATAGGCCCATTTAATTAGTCATCTCTGTTCCCTCGCAGATTCTGTATGACAGGTCTGGCTGCTCTTTGGCTTTGGGAACTGCTGAGCTCTTAAAGTTGGCCAGGATCAGGGTGATGTGTGCCCCAGCGATAAAAACTATAGGGTAGCCAGACCTGAAGAACATAAACCAGGTGTGGTAAGTAATTAACTCATTTCTTATTGTATTAATCAAGTAAATAATTGATGTTTTCAACTAAAACTGCTATTCCCTGTTTGCTGGACAGTGAGAAATATTTTCAAGATTGCTCTTAAAGAATACGGACAGTCATGGCAAATTTGGGACTACTTACAAGTTTGCATACACATTACACACAGGGACTATACTGCAAAATATATAGCGTGCGGAATCTTTTCATTAATTTACTGTCTCATGCAGACATGGACTGGGGCTGTCTGAGGTAAGGTGCTCACCTGATCACATGTTCAGTAATCCGGTACTCTGTGTGCCACTGTACAGGGTAAATCTGCTCAATACTAAAAATCCTGTGAAGAGTGTTGGATACAGTGAAAAGTTACATAATTAAAATAACTTACATTTCCCATGAAAATTTTCTAACAACTTTTAAAATGCTAACATGAATTTTTGAAATAATTCAGATAGGTGTTCAAATGCTAAAACTAGGAATTACTGCAGCAACTGCAAAGTTTGGCAATAAATGCTGCAGACCTTGTTTGGGCTCCACTGGAGTGGTGTTAAGTAAAGTTAGTGTTTTTACACATTTTTGCTGGGAACATCACAATTATTTAACATTTTGGGTTGAGGTACAAATACGAAGCATAATTATCTTCTTATGTTTTCATGTTTGGTCAGCGTATGTAAGAAAACTAAATATTGTGGAGGTTGATATTAGCTTAATAATTAAACGTGTAAGGTCATGTATTAACTCTAATCCTGAAAATCACCTCTGAAAAGGTTCTCAACACCTGAAGATGCCACACCATCTTCCACTGGATGTTTCAAAATAGGATACAGCAATAACCAGTTCATTTAACTTCAGTCTATAGGAAACTTGGGGCAACATGTATGAACGGAGCTGCGCCAGAAGTCTGGCGTATTTTCAGCCCGACATGAAGCGCCCCGTTTGCAATAGTTAAAAGCCTCCCATACGCCCGTATCAGTTGCATTACAGAGCACAACACTTTGTAATGCGCCTGATCTCGGGGGTGTGCAGGAGGCGGGGCACACTAGAACTGTATGAAGCTACAGATTTATAGCTTCGCTATGGCAATTCTAGGTGCATTACTGCTGGAACAGGTATACCACTTTCAAAGTGGTATACCTGAGCCAGAAGTGTTGTACTAGCGCTAGAATGTGCCTGATTTATGACCCGCTGTAGAGCGGGTTCATAAATCAGGTGCATTCTATGCTATTATACAGCGCATGAAATTTGGCGTTTAAACACCAAATTTCATACATGTGGCCCTTGATGTCATTTATAGCCATGTATGAGCAAACATTCCCTGTAAACAATTTAAGATAAAGACATTTTCTTGCAATCTTTAAATAAATTCAAATTGATTATTTTTTCTTTCTTTTGACAAAACCGATGTAATCCTGTAGAAAAAATGACAGTATTTCCTAATGTTGAGGTAAAGAGAATGCAATGTCTTACATTTCTTAGAATGTTTTTTATGAGATGAAATGATTGTATAACACTGAATTTAGTTTGCATTATATGTAAATGCTTAGTAGTTTATTCCTGGCAGAATAAGAAATTTATTCCATTATTTTAACTTTGATCTTTTGCTGCCTCCAACATCTCTGAAGTGTTCAACAGAACTGACATCCAGCGACTGAGACACATTACAAATCATGCTGTTCTTAGACATCCATGGCCACTCACACTTCCTCAATCAGAGGATTGCAGAAATAGTTTTTCTGTAGAATACAAGTGTTTACAATTGTGTCATACTATGCAATGACTTTTACAATTATGTGACATCTGCTATGAACTCTTTTATAGGAAAAAAAACAAAGGTTGTAACAGCTGTAGTTGTGTCTGGAATCACAGAAATGTACAGTATCTCATAAAAGTGAGTGCTCCCCTCACATTTTTGTTAAAAATTGTATTATATCTTTCATAGGATAACACTGAAGATTGAAAACTTTGATAAAATGTAAAGTAGTCAGTGTACAGCTTGTTTAAACCCCCCCCCCCCCCCCCCCCCCCCCAGAAATTAAATTTGGGGGGGCGCTAAAAAATAATTTAAACTTACAGCCATCAATGTCAAAACCCGCTGGAAACAAAAAGGGGAGTCACCCCTAAGTAAAAATGGACAAATTGTGCCCAAAAGTTGTAAATTTTTGTTTTGGCCCCAATTATTTTTCCCGCATTCGAAAAACTCTCTCTGGATGGAGTTCACTAGACCCTTATGGGTTGCTATTTAAAACCCTTTCACCCCTGCATGACGACATCACTAGTGGTGGTTTGTTAGAGCCTTATGCTCTTCCCCTTCCTTTTTGAGGGATCCCCCACAGATATAAATAGGGTTTTAGGTTGGAGAAATGCTTGGTTTTAGCCCAAAGCCCCTTTACTCTCATTTTCTTTAGAAAGGCGGGTGGTCAGGGTTGGGGGTGTGTTCGGGGTCATTATCATTTTTGGAATATTTGCCCTGTGGTCCGGGTTTCCAAAAGGGAGGAAAAATTTGCTCTGTTTAAAAATAGTACATTTAACTTTTTGGGCCCTTTCAGGGTTCCCCTTCAATGAAACTGTAGTCTCTATAGATGGAGACATCTTTGGCAGCCCAAAACTGACCCCCTTTGGATGCTTGACTTTGGGAAAGATAAATTGTCTTTGTATTCTTTCCGGGTTTTGCCCCCACAGGGCACTTGATTTTCTGAAAAAATTAATTTTTATCTTGGTCTCATCAGGCACAGGTTTTGGTTCTTGAAGCCCAGGGTCCTCAGTTTTTGCTGGTCTTCAGAAAAACTTTTACCGGATTTTTTTTGAATCATCTTTAGAAAAAAAATTTCCCTTTGGGAGGGGAAACCTTTGAAGAAAATTTGATCCCGGTGTGGGGTATATTGGCAGAAACTCATATATCTTTTTTAAAAAAAAAACAGCTTTTGATAAAAAGCTGGGCATGAAACTTCTTTTATTTGCCCATGCGGGGCCTTTTTGGGAGTAAAAAAACTGTTTTTTTAAAACCATTGTATGGTCTTGGCCCACCTTCGCCCCTTTTTCGGGTTGTTGGCTTTTTCCCATGAGGAAAAAATTTTTGAATTTCCCTAGGGGCCCAGTATGAGGGGAGGGGGGGGAGAGCGATAACAAAAAAATTTAAAATTAAACCCTGTCCCCCAATCTCACCTGAGCCCTTTAAACCCACAAAAGGAGCCCAAAAAATGACCTGGGGGGAGGAAAATTTTTCACTGTTTTTAAAAGCGGAAACCTGACTACTTTATTTTTATATAAAATTTAAAAACTTCAGTTTTTGTCCATGAAAAAGATATAATATAATATTTAAAAAAAATTAGTGAGGGGGTGTACTCATTTTTTGTGAGATACTGTTTTTGAAAGGGCGTCCATTTTTTAAAAATTAATCATAATTTTTTTTAAAGTATTTTGTTTTGTCATTTTAAATTGTTTTCCCTAAACTACACCTAAAACTTTTTTTAGGTAAAAATATTGATTTTGGTAATTGATTTGCATTTGTTATCATAGTCTTCCATGAACTTTGTAGATGAGCATAGCTCTTCTGGCCTTTTACTTGAATTTCCGCAGAAAATTTCCCAGGGAAAGTCACCCCCTACCTTTTTTTGTTTCTGAAAAGGATGGTGGTTTTCCCAGATGTTCCGCCCCTTTGGGGTTTTAAAATTTTGGGGGTTTCCCTGTTGCCTCCAAGCATTTTTCTACAGCTAAAAAAAACCCTTTAAACCCAAAAAACGGGTTTTTGAAGCTTCTCTAAAGAAGCAATAGAGAGCTTCAGGTACTGTTGTGGCCCATAATTGATCCCCTAACAGTTGTTGATCTTCAGGACATGTTGTGAGGTTTATGTTTTTCCCAAATCATGTGAATACTATGAGGTTGGATTAGAGGTGCAACCTAACAGAAAAAAAATAAACGGGGGGTTTCGGTTTTTGCATCCAGGATTTTGGGTTACCCTTCCGGGTTTTTAAAAAATTTTTGGAGGTATAGCCCCTTAATGGGGATGAGATTTCCCAATTATAAAAGGGGGTATGTTTCAATTAAGATAAAACTGC
Organism: Phyllomedusa bahiana; assembly: GCA_025379985.1. NCBI lineage: Eukaryota > Metazoa > Chordata > Amphibia > Anura > Hylidae > Phyllomedusa > Phyllomedusa bahiana. Next base: position 17,971 of record JAODAL010014940.1, on the reverse strand, counting down.
AGAAAATTACAGTAGGGATTTTCTCAACTATTTTTATGTTTAGATCACCCTGAAAACAGCCACAATCAGGCTCAGACTGGACCATAGGTGAAATGGGCAAACCTCCAGTGGGTCCTTGGGTATGACAGGCTTCTGGCTGTTTTTCAGTGGGAAAGTCAAACAAAGATAGGTAGAAAGCAACAGTCATGTGCAGTATCTGCAGTTTTTGTAAGTAGCTGGTAAAAGCCATAAGAATAACCCCACAAGGATCATCCCAAAAAATCTTTTTCAAATTTGTGGCCCCAAAAATCTGCTTCACTAGTGGCCCCAAGAAACAGCTTTGTGGTGGGTCCCGGATCCTATTTTGACATGGGGAAAAAAGAAAATTTGAAAGTTTCAGAAAAAATTTTTGTAAAGATTGGTACCTTTTTACAGCAGAAGAAAAGGGAAAGATCTAAAGGTTCTTTGTTTTTTCAAAAATCTGCAACATTTTTATCATTAAAATTTTACACAAAATTTCAAGGGGTTGGCAATCTTCATGGCAAAATGAAAACCTGGGGGCTCCCAGTAAATTCTTTATCCATACGGGGCATAAAACCCTTTTGGCCCTTTTTGCACTCCGAACCCGGATTTAAAATAAATATTTCAAGGAGATGTAAACCATGATCAGGGTTGGGAGGGAAGGGGGGGGTTTTCCAGTGGGAATGCCTTTTTTTCTGGGGTTTCGGGCACATACTTCAGGGTCCTGGACGAAATACATTTAAAGCCTATCCAAAAACCCCAGGAATGGATCCCAAAAATGGTTTCTTTAAACCTATTTTCTTTCGATAGTTGGGGTAGTTTAATGAGAATTTCAGTGTGCTGGGGAGATGCTTGAAAAAATTAAAAGGGTGGGGTTTCCCCACGCAAAGGTGAAAAGTATTTTTTACTTTTTTGGGACCCCCCCGTTTTTTTTTGCACGGTTTTTGAGCAAAAAACGGCGGTTGGATTTCGGATTCCTGGTGGCCACTACATTAGAGCTGCAGGAATCTGACATCGTTCCCACAAAATAAAGAACATGTTTTATAGGGGCAACTCAAAAAAAAATTTAGAACATTTAATTTAAAAATTTTTTTTTTAAATTTTTTATAGGGCCTTTACAAATGTATTTTTATTAAAAAACCCTGTAATTCATACTATAATGAGTCTATTCCAAAAAAAGGGTTTCCCTTTTTGACTTAAAAAATTTTTTTAAAATCCAAATTATCTTTTCAGGGGATATTCTAATTTTTTTAGATGCACCCGTTTTATTCCCCCGGGGGCGTTTTCATTTTTGGGTTTCCCCTCAGTAAAAAAATTCCATTTTATATAGGGTTAAAAGCCGGGGTTTTTTGTTTTAGGGCTTTTTAAAGCACAGGTAACGGTTGGTTTTTCAGTGGATTCAGTATTTTGAAACAACGAACAGAATCCTATGCTCTGTAGACATAGCCTAAGGAACCAGCAATATGTCTGCAGAATTAGCCTGCAAAGATAAAAAACATTATGGCTGGAATGAGTCTTTGTGGCAGTCTGGGCCAGATAGAAAAGAAAAGAGAAGGTGGAAGATTCTAATCAGAGAAGATGTCACCTGTGAATCACTGGATTAAACTGTACTGTGCTCACTTATGTGGCTGGTAGTGAGCTGTTACCATAACTATGATGCTACTATGCTGTCACTATGTGGTGATATTATTGATCTTATTATAGTGATTTTATTCAGTAATTGTATGGGGGTATTTTTAAGTCTCTGGAAAAATATGGTCATAATATGGTGGTAGTATGTTACAGTGATAATAGTAGTATTGCTATGTTAGGTTTTATTGAGTTACAGTCTGGTGATAATATTTGTTCCTTTTTAGTGCTCATATTTGATAACCTTGAAGGGCTTGTTTAGTTCATACAAAAATTAATATAAGAATAATAAGCTGCTGCTGCCCAAAAAAATTTAAAAAAGTATACTTGTCTTCCTCCTCGCCTCTGTTTTGGTGCTGGGTCTCCCAAGTCTTCTGTTTACCTTTTTTTCTTCCTCTGAATGGGAGTTCACCACTACAGCTGCTGATTGGCTGCAGTCATCATGTGCTTTTGCTTACATCACAGTGAAGTGACTGCCGTAGCTAATTAGTAGTTGCAGTGGTGGCATCCCATTCAGAAGAAGAAAAGCAAACAGAAGACTGAGCAGAACCACATCTAGAACAGAGGTGAGGAGGAAGGTGAATAGAGTTTTTTTTATCTTATTATTTAATTTTTGTATGAACTCCGTAATATTTTAAACTTTTGTAGAAAACTCAGCTATGTTGTCTTTTAAAGTGAGATTTTCTCTCGCTCTGCCTTGAGAGCTCTAATCATTATAGACCCTAGAAATGCTTAGGGGGGCAACAGGCTGGTGGAAAAAAAAGGGGACGGGAGGGTCCAAAATTTTGCCCCCAATTTTATTTATCAAGGTTTTTTAAATTTTTTGCATAATGGGGAAGCCTTCCTGTTTTTTTAAATCAAAAAATGGAAGAAAACAGCAAACACAAAAAACCAAAAAACGCCCTGAAAATATTTTTTTTTAAAAATTTAAGCGTTTTTGACATTTAAAAGCATCACCTAAGCACCACATCTACAGTATATGAGCTTGTTGGCCCATTTTTTTTTCAAAACCATTTTCCCTTAATATGGGTTTGAAATTTTATCGGGTGGAAATATTTAAAAAATTTAGTCAAAAAAACCCATTAAAAATGGCCCGGGAAGGCCTAAATGGGGGAAAAAAGAACTTCTAGCTTATTCATGTTTCAAATGAATCCCAAATGTACAGTACAATTAAGGCTGGAGGTCTGTGCAGGCCACTTGAGTTCTTCCACACCAAACTTGTCAAACCATTTATGGACCTTGTTTTGTACATACCAGTACGTCATTTTGGAACAGAAAAGGTCTTTCCCAAATAGTTGCCACAAAGTTGGAAGGGTACAATTGTTTAAAATGCCTATGTGTGCTGTAACATTAAGATTATCCTTTACTGTATTCAATCCAACAAACCCAAATTTTAAAAAGTGTCCCAAACCTTTATCTCCTCTCCTCTAAATTTTACAACAGGCACTATCCCTTTGGCGGGTTAGAAATCCTCCAGAAATCCCCCCCAACCTATTTTTTCAGATATGAGTTTGGAAAATATAAAATTAGAGAGGGGCGTTTTTAAATTCTAACGAAGTGGAATTTGTTTAGAATTTCAGGAAAAAACTTGGGTTTGGAACGAATTTCGAATTTTGGGGGGAAATTTTGGGGGTAACAAGTGGGGTTTTTGGATTGTTTTAAAAGGGCTGCAAAAGCAAATGGCGTTACATGGGGCCAAGCATTTGGGGGGAAAAAAGGGAAAAAGCTCATGACATGTGCGAGATAAACCCAATCAAGACCGACGGGATTCTGGGGAAGGTCCCCCATATAAAAGCCCGGGCGCGACGCTGGGAGCTCACACTCCTCTCCTGTACTGACAGGGAAGGTGCTCCCCCGGCGCGGGATTGTGATAGCCCCTTATAAAAAGGAACGTTTTATACACGTTTTTTTGTGGGGTGCCCCTCAGTTTTGCCCCTCCAGAGACTCTTCTTTAATGTTCTATTTCTGTTTTTTTGGGGAAATTTTGGGGGACTGAAGTCCAGTGTGCCTCCCCTGCAGCTGCCCATAAAATTTTAATTTCAAACTGTCACAGGGACATTGAAAATCCAAGGGGGATCTAACCAGTTCCTGTTTTTATTAAAATTTTAAAGAAACAGTGGTTTTTTTCAATACAAATACCCCTTCATTTTTGGCTGCTCAATTCTTTTTTCACAATTTACATCCAGGGGTTAAATTTTGCATTGTTTTTCTGCTGTGGGGACTCCCAAAAAACCCTTTTTTCAAACCCCCAAAAAAAACAATTTTTTTCCCGTAGCCTAATTTTTTAAAGCAAGGTTAATTACAATTTTTTTTCTTTTTGTGTAGTTTTAGGGAAAAAAGCAAAATTTTTACACTCTACAAAACTAGCAGTTTTTTTGGCTTTCTCAATTCTTTTTTCCCCAATTTACATCCCCGGGGTTTTTAATTAAACGTTTTTTTTCTGCGTGGTGACTCCCAAAAAAACCGTCCTTTTTTTACCGCCAAAAAATTTCAAATTTTCCTGTACCGATTTTCCCCAAGGAATGTTTTAAATTTCAATTTTTTCTCTTTTTGTGGGAGCTTAGAAAACACGCAATTGTAACACGCTACAAAACTTTGTGTTTATGGGGTGTTCAATTTTTTTTGCGCAATTTAAAATCCCGGGGTTAAAATTAAGGTTGTTTTTCGCGTGGGGACAAAAAAAAAAACCGTCTTTTTTACCCCCAAAAAATTTCAATTTTTCCCGTACCATAATTTAAAAAGCAAAGGTTAATTGCAAATTTTTTTTCTTGTTTTTAGGTAAAAACACGCAATTGTAACACCTACAAAGCAGTTTTGTGCTGCTAAATTCTTTTGCGCTTTTTATATCCAGGGGTTAATTAACGTTGTTCTGCGCTGGGTGACCCCAAAAACCTCTTTTTCACCGCCAAAAATTAAAATTTTCCTGTACCAAAATTTTCACAAGCGGGGTTTAAATTACAATTTTTTCTCTTTTGTGTACGTAAAAACTAATTTAACACCTAAAAAGCTGTATTTTTAGGGCTGTTCAATTCTTTTGCGAAATTTACATCCAGGGTTAATTTAAAGGGTTTGTTTTTTCGGGGTACAAAAAAAAACCCGCTTTTTCCCCGCCAAAAATTAAAATTTTTTCCTGTACCAAATTCACAAGCAAATTTTTAATTGCAATTTTTTCTCTTTTTTTGTGTAGCTAGAAAACACGCAATTGTAACACGCTAAAAAAGTTTTTAGTAGTGTGTGGATCCCAAAATTTTTTTTGGCAAGTTAATCCATTTTTTAAGCGTTGTTCTGCTGCTTGGTGACCCCCCAAGAAACCGTCTTTTTCACCGCCAAAATTAAAATTTTCTGTACCATAATTCCCCGGGAAGGAAAAATTACAATTTTTTCTCTTGTTTGTACTAAAAACACGCAATTGAACATGCTAAAAAGCTAGTAGTTTGTGGCTGCTCAATTCTTTTGCCAATTTACATCCAAAGGTTAATTAAGCGTTTTTTTTCTGCTGTGGTGACAAAAAAAAAACCCGTCTTTTTCACCGCCAAAAATTAAAATTTTTCCCCTGTACCATAATTCACAAGCAAAGGTTAATTAAATTTTTTTTCTCTTGTTGTGTGCGTAGAAAACACGCAATTGTAACACCTACAAAGCTAGTATTTGGGGTGCTCAATTCTTTTTGGCAATTTACATCCGGGGGTTTAAATTTAAAGGTTGTTCTGCTGCTGGGGGGACCCCCAAAAACCTCTTTTTCACCGCCAAAAATTACATTTTCCTGTCCCATAATTCCCCAAAGCGAGGTTAATAAAATTTTTTTCCCTTGTTTTTGTAGCGAAAAAAAACACGCCATTGTAACAAGCTACAAACCTTTTTTTGTGGTTGCTAAATTTTTTTGGCGCAATTTAACCCGGGGTTTTTTAAGTGTTGTTCTGCAGTTGTACTCAGTAAAAGAAACTTTGTTTTTCACCGCCACAAAAAGAAATTTCTGTAGCAAAAATTCATATCCGAAGGTTAATTAAGCCTGTTGTGCTTTTATATTCAGTAAAATACACATTTTTTTAAACGGCACATACAAGTCAATTTTTCCTGCCCATTTGTGGAGCGCAATTTATACCCAAAGGGGTTCCCCAAGCTTTTTAGTGGGTTCTTTGGAGTCAAATACAGGGTGTGTATTTATCATATACAGATATCTTCATCAAACAGTGTCTGCACTTTTTTAGAACAAACAGTATGTCAGACAGAGAGGTTGCAGGCTCTTCACCTGCGAGTGGCAGAGGCAACAAACATTCCAGGCCCAGGCCCGCAGCACAGCAAGGGGACGCCCTCAGCAGGGGTCACTCGGTGAGGCCACAACTGCCGCTGTCATCTAGCGCCGTGTGTTGTTCAGCAACCCAAATGGTTCTTGATTGGTTGACTAGGTCATCCTTTTCCCTCCCAGATGACATTTGACAACCCCAGCCAAGAGTGGGTGGGAACGTCAGACACAACCCTTATTGGCATGGCCCGGTAGCGGGTCAGGGGCCCTCACCTGTCCTAAACCCCGCCTCTGTCCCATCCGGTTCCCCCTTTCAGCCAGAGATCTACTATGTGGTTCGGGGGCTCAGCGCCACTATATAGCGAGGGATGAACAATTTGAGGAGGGCAGTCAGCAGCTACTTGGCAGCGAAGAAATGGGGCCAATATCCCTGTTTTCTTGCAGTAGGCGGAAAAGTATAGATGTTGAGAGTGCATGGGAGGTCATGTTGTGAGGGGCCCAGCCTCTGCATACCAAGGACCGGTGATGAGGACAGCAGTGACAATGAAACACAAATAGATGATGATGTAGCCAAACCGCACTTGGGAGCCGGGGGTGAGGCAAGGGCTTCAAACATCGTCAGGAGAAGAAAAGGGGGTCAGCTTGCGCGTCAGGCAGCGGCGCAGCCCGCAAGTGGGTCGTGTGGCCGGGGAGTCAGCAGGATAGCAGCAGTGTGAGGTCGGGAGCCAAGCAGCCACGGGGTAAAAAAACCCGCTTCGCAGGTCCAAAAGGTAGCGCACAGGGCTCAGCGAGGGAGCGGCGGCAGTAGTCATTCAGTGCGGAGCGTTGGCGGTAAAATCCGATACTCGGCGGTGTGGCAGTTCTTTGCTAAGATACCGGAGGAGCCGAATATGGGTATATGTAGAATCTGTGGGCAGAAATTGAAGCATGGCCAGGGAGCTAACGTTGGCACCCCGGCCCTGCGTCAACACATGCAGCGTCACCATCCAGTGGCCTGGGAGAAACGTGGCTCAGATGTGGTGGTCCATCCTGCCGCTGCAGCGACAGCAGCAGCGCCCAGTGGCACGCATGCCAAAAAGGCAGTACCAGCACTTCATAAATATGTAGAACAGAAGGTGGGCCAGTCCTTGAGCTTATCGGTTTGTTCCAAGGTGCCGCAGCGCAGACATCTGGAGCTGTAACTACGGTCAGGGCCAGTACATGTCCTTTACGGCCCACTGGGTGAATGTGCTTCCGGGCCCGGGCCACACCAACAACTTGGGACAGGAACGCCGCTTTCTCCTCCACGTTGTCAAAACTGCGGCTCCTGCGTCAATGTCCGCCTCCTCCTCCTCCACCACCACCACCATCTCAACCTCCACAAGTACTGCTCCATCATACCACATGTGTAGGGCACACGGTGTCACGCAGTTCTACACCTGGCTTGCCTCGGCAAAGAAAGTCACACAGGGGAGGAACTGCTCCGTGTCATGCAGCAGAAATCGATGTGTGGCTTTCTCCGCGCCAACGGGCAAATCGGAACCATGGTGACGGACAATGGAAGGAACATGGTGTCCGCGCTGCACCGAGGAGGGATGGTCCATGCGCCCTGTGGCGCATGTGTTCAATCTGGTTGTGAAAAGGTTCCTGAAGTCTTCCACCGATCTTCAGAAGATTCTGCAAATGGCCAGGAGACTGTGCATCCCACTTCATCCTTTTCCTACAAAAGCCAGGAACACCCTCCTCGAGTTGCAGCGGCAGAACGGCCTCCCCCAACACACTCTGATATGCGATTTTTCCCACCCGCTGGAACCCCAGCCTGCACATGTTGGGACCGACTGTATGAACAGAGAAAGGCCATTAATGATTTTTTTGATGATCCAGGCGGACAGGAGTACTCCCCTGTGTAACTTTGATGTCAGCCAGTGGCAGCTCATACGTGACACCTGCCGTTTGTTGAGGCCATTCGAGGAGGCCACATTATTTTGTCAGTCGCCAGGACTACGGGATGAATAACGTCATTCCACTGCTTCATGTCCTGGAACAGATGCTGAAAAACTGTCTGGGCAGGGGACTGAAGACGTGGCGACTACATCTCGCGGCACATGAGTCCGGGGAGACTGAAATGGTGGAGGGAGAAGAGGAGGACATTGGAGCAGAAGCATTGTCTGGTGAAATTAGTGGATTTTCTACCCCGGGGACAGAGAGGAGGAGGAGGGGCAGCTGGAGGAGGTTTGATGGAGATGAGGAAGACGAGGCAGATGACCCGCAAGCACCGTGGCAGTATACAGTGGAGATGGAGGCAGGGAGCCCCTCGGGTCACTTGGCAGATGGCCCGCAGCATGCTGATTTTTCCTGGCTAGTGACAGCCGAATAGTCCCGCATCCGCAGAGGGGTGACTTCTGGCTCTCCACCCTATTGGACCCTCGCTACCGGTCCAAAAAAGGGAGCCTTTTTCCCAGCTATTGAGAGGGAGGACAAACTCAAATACTATAGGGAAATCCTCCGTAGTCAGTTGGCTGCTGCCTATGTGCGGATCGTCCCTCCTCTGACAGGTCTGACCGGGGGGAATTTTTCACGCTCACGTACTATAGCCCCCGGCTGCTGGGGGAAGGTGGGGTAGGAGCAGTTACCAGCTCCATCAGCAACAAAACCCAAGTCTGGAGTCACTGATGAGCAGCTTTCCCTTCCCCCCGCCCCAGTGAGGGGCACTCGCCAGCAGCAGCAGCAGCAGACCTGGAGCAGACCTGAACCAACAGGTGGTGGCCTACTTGGGCAGCACTCTGCCACCCCAGTTAGAAGATCCGCTGGACTACGGGCAGCCAAATGGATGTGTGGCCCCCAACTTGCCGAAGTTTGCAGTGGAGAACTGTCCTGCCCGGCCAGTAGGTGTGGCATCAGAGCGGGTGTTCATGCGGCGGGGGCCATCGTTACCCCAAGGGGAACCCGCTTGTCCATGGGAAATGTGGAACGACCCGACTTTGTCAAGATGAATCAGGAGCGGAAACAGCCAGGATTTCCACACACCCAATGCCTTAGGCGTCAGACTACATCAGCCATGACGCCTCACCCAAACTGTGAGAAATGAGTCTGGGTTCAAACTAACCTGCCCAGCCACTAATCTGATACCGCCACCCGCCTGATGCCACAAATCTGCTGACAGTTTCTCCATCTGCCACCAACCATCTTTACCAGGGACTGGTATTGCCACCCACCTCCACACTCTGTCATTGTGCGACTGTCTGACCTCATGCTGCTGCCGCCATCACCTCCACTCTCTGTCATTGTGCCACTCTGTGGCCTACTCCTGTTTTTGCCACCTCCAGAATGTCATTGTGCCACTGTCTGACCTCTGCTGCTGCTGTGGCTGCTGCCGTGGGCCTACACACTGTCTTTGTCCACTTCTGACCTCATGCTGCTGTGGCGCTGCCGGACCACCCTTTCTTGTGCCATGTCTGACCTCATGCTGCTGCTGTGGCTAAAATGCCCGTGACCTCCACCGTGTCATTGTCCACTGCTGATCATCGGTGCTGCGTGCTGCCATGACCCTACAAACTGTTCATTGTCCCCACTCGTGGCCTACTCCTGTTTTTGGGGCCAGCTCCAAATGTCATTGTGCCACGCTCCTCATCCCTGCTGCTGGGCTGCTGCCGTGACCTCACACTGTCATTGTGCCACTTCGATCTGCGCTGCTTGGGGTGTGCCGGACCTACACACGTGTTATTTGGCCCACTTTGACCTCATGCTGCTGCTGTGGCTGCGCCGTTTCCTACACACTGTGCATTTCCCCTCGGGGGCCTTTTCCTTTTTTTTACCCCCTCCAGAAGGTCATTGTGCCCTGTTGACCTCACTGCTGCTGGGCTGTTGCCGTGACCTCCACACTTGTCATGTCCCACCCTGGGGCCCACTCCTTTTTTGCCACCTCCAGAATGTCTTTGTGCCACTGGCTCCTCATGCTGCTGCTGCGTTGATCCCGTCAACTCCACACTGTGTCTTTTGGCCACTTTTTGGCCTACTCCTGTTTTTGCCACCCCCAGAATGTCATTGTCCACTTTTTTGCCCTCTGCGCTGCTGGGGGATGTGCCGTGACCTACAAAATTCTTTTTTTGCCCCCTGTTGACCTCATATGCTGCTGTGGCTGACCCCGTGACCTCACACTCGTCATTGGCACTGTCTGACCCAGCTGCTGTGGGCTGCTGCCTTTACAAAACCTGTGTCATTGTGCCACTCTGGGGCCCTACTCCTGTTTTTTGCCACCTCTAGAATGTCATTGTGCCACTGTCGACCTCATGCTGCTCTGCGTTGATGCTTCAACTCCCACTGTGTCTTTGTGCCACTCTTTGGCCTACTCCTGTTTTTCCCCCCCTCCAGAAGTCATTGTCCACTGTCGCCCCTCATGCTGTGTGTGGATGCTGCCGTACCTCCACACTGTGTCATTGTGCCACTCGTGGCCTTTTTCCTTTTTTTTGCCCCCTCCAGAATGTCAGTGCCACGTCTACCTCTGCGCTGTGTGGCTGTGCCGTGACCCCCACACTGTTCTTGTCCCACTCTTGGCCCACTCCTTTTTTGCCCCTCAGAATGTCATTTGCCACTGTCTGACCTCGCGCTTCTTGGCTGCTGCCGTGCCCCTACACACTTTTTCTTTTGGCCATGTCTGAATCATGCGGCTGTGTGGCTGCTCCCTGACCTACACACGTCATTGTGCCACTGTCTACCTCACTGCTGCTGGGGCCCTTCCCGTGACCTACCACTGTGTCATTGTGCCACTCCCCTGCCCTCTGCTGTGCTGTGGCTGCTCCCCGTGCCCTACACACTGTGTCATTGGCCACTCTGGGCCACTCCTGTTATTGCCACCTCTAAATGTCATTGTGCCACTGTCTACCTCATCTGTGCTGTGTTGATCCCCGTAACTCCACATGTGTCTTTGTCCACTTTTTGGGCCTACTCCGTTTTTTTCCACCTCCAAATGTCATTGTGCCCACTGTCGACCTCATGCTGCTGCGTGGCTGCTGCCTTGACCTCCCACAGGTGTCATTGTGCCACTCTGTGGCCTATTCCTTTTTTTTTTGCCACCTCCAGAATGTCCATTGTGCCACTTCTGCCTCATGCTTTTTGTGGCTGGGCCGTCACCCCCCACACTGTGCACTGATTTGCCACCTGAGCCCTCATTTGTTTTTCCAGCTGTCGCTGCCATGACTTTATCGGGCTACATTCCCCCTTCAGTTTTTTGGTCATTTTTCCCCCTTTTTAAGGCCCGGGGAATTTTATAGTGAACGATTTAAGAGGGCCATCATCTGCGTGTCATACTAAAACACAACATTGTATGAAACCAAACCAAGTCCCTCTGCATATTTAAGAGGGGCTCCTATTTTTTTTCGGGGCTGGGCCCGAATAAAACCCCCTTTTCCCCCCCGGGTCCCCCGGCTCCAGGCCTCTGCCTGGGCCTGGACACCGACGGGTTTTCCTGCATGTGCGTCCGCGGGACCACACACAGCTGAGGGCTTCTGCGGGGGAAAGCGAGCCGCTCCCTGCCCCGCAGACGTGTCCCCACCCGCGGGCCCTACACCGCGAGGCTGCCGGTCCCCCACAGCCTGAGGGCCCCCCGCGGCCCCGTGGTCTCAGCCGCAGCGTCGCGATGACATCACGTCATGCGACGTGCCGTCCTCGGGCGCACAGCGCGTCATAGGGCCCTGCGCCCAAGGGTACCGGGGGGCTGGGCGAAGAGGGCGGAGCCGCTCGCCGGGGGGGTTAATTTTATATTTTGTTTGTTATTTTTAAAGGTTTTCCTGCCTCTTTACCCTTATCCCCCCTATAATGCCTGCCTGTGCCCCTAAATTTTAAAGCCTGCCTGTGGCCCCCCCTATGCGCCTTTTGGCCCCCATACCCCGTCTGTGGCCCCCCTAATACTGCCTCTGCCCCTAAATGCCTGCCCGTGGGCCCCCCTATGCTGCCCGTGCCCTTTTTACCCGCCCGTGGCCCCCATATATGCCTTGACCCCATTTCTGCCTGTGGGCCCCCTTGTGTGGCCCCCTATCCCTGCCTGTGGGCCCCCCTAGATGCCTGTGCCCCTATTACTTGCCTGTTGCCCCCATATACTGCCGTGCCCCCTAACCTGCCTGTGCCCCCATATACCCGCCTGTGCCCCCATATACTGCCGCGGTGCCCCCCATATACTGCCTCAAAGACCCTATATACCTGCCTGTGGCCCCATAACAGCCTGTGCCCCCCTAACCCGCCCGTGGCCCCTATATACTGCCTCATGCCCCTATAACTGCCTCAGTGCCCCATATTCTGCTCATGCCCCCCTATACTCCTTGGCCTCCATATACCTGCCTGTGGCCCTTTTTAAAACCTGCCCGTGGCCCCAATACCTGCCTGGGCCCCATATACTGCTTCATGCCCCTATATCCCCAATGGGGGACTGCTATACCTAAAATTAAGGAGTTGCTGGAAATGTGAGGTCCCCAAATATTTGTGTCCAAATCCCAGGGACGATATTGGGCCCGGGGGCAATCAGCATGAAGGTGTGAACCGATTGGGGAAGAAAAAAGGGGAAAATGAACACGCTTACAGAAAAGACGTCCCCCCCCCGATTTAGTTACTAAATGTAACAGCAGGGTAATCACTTTTATGTTGCAGATCTACATAAACTAGTATCACCACTATATGGCCCCTGTATACGGTGGTATATGTAATTTAGAGCCTGTGTACGCTGGGAGTCCCAAGTGGGGTCCGTTGGTCCCGGGTCTCAGGATTATTTTGGCCCTTTAAATGTAATGTTTTTTGGGGGGGTTGGTTTTGTAGGAGGTTTTTTTTTGGCACATCACTTGTCTGGTAATTTTTCTCCATGACGGTGGATTATTTTGGGGTTGGTGATTTTTCTTGGGGATTTTTTTTCTGACATGACTGCTGAGAATGGGCGGGATCTGTGGGGATTGCAAAAAATTAGGACAGGAACAGAAGGTTTTTTTTCTGTAAAAAAACATCCCCAGTTCACAATAAGGCGGGAAAAAAAACAAAGGGCCCCCAGCACCCGGGTGTTTTAGGGCCCTAGCAACGCCCCTGTATTTTTATGGGGGACAACGTTTTCAGCCCCGCAGGCTCGTGCGTTGAAATAGCTGTTTTTTAAGTAATTTTGGAAAAAGAAGTTTTTTTTGCCGAGAAATTCGGCGAAGTGAACGAACCGTATTTCGGGAAATTCGCCCATCTCTAAATATGATTCATCACTCCAAAAAAACATGTCTTCACTATTCTAGCGTTCAGTGCTATATTTATGAATCCTTATGAAAAAACAATCCAGCGGGTCCAAATCTCCATAATAAAACTTTAAAAAGGTTTTTTTACAACATGTAAAAACACGCACCCCCAGTGAAAAGAGCCCCCAAACTTAAACCTACGCATTTCGGGCGATGCAACGCCCTTAGTCATAGCAAAAAAAACAATTACAATGTATACTTTAATATCTTAGATAAAATGGAAAGAAACTACACCTGAAACACCGGGCTGCAAGTTCCCCCATTCACCTGTATGCTGGGTAGCGCAAACAGCGCCCGGGGAAGTGATGGCATGCATGCGCTCACGCCCAAACCAACTGCGGGGAAAAGGGCAGAATCCGCGCGGCGCATATCAAACAATAATGCCGCTGGTATTAAATCATACACGTAAGGGAAAAGAAATAAGCACGACAAAAGAAACCAATGAATCACTAATAATTAGGGAAAACAAAATGCTCCCCAGTTGTTTCCAGGAATTAACAACAATATACACAGCATTGTGTTTCCAAAATTTTTAGTCTTTTCATTGGCTTTCTTTTGATCGTGCTTTATTTCCCTTTCCTTCGTGTATGATTTAAATACCAGCGGAAATTTTGTTTGACTATGCCACGGGGGGGGATCTGCCTTACCACAGTTGCCTGTTTGGCGTGATGCGCAGTCATCCCTCATTCCGGTCACTTTTCGCTACCGAAGCTTTCACGGTAAAAATGGAGGAACTTGCAGCCCGGTTTTTCGGTGTGAGTACTTTCCATTTTATCTAAGTATATATAAAAGTATACAGTTTAATTGTTTTTATGCTTTGACAAAGGGCTTTGCATCCCCCGAAAACCCGGTCATTTAATTTTTGGGGACTTTTTTAAATGGGGAAAGGTTGCTGTTTTTACTGTTGTAATAAACTTCATTAAGTTTTTTTTATGGGATTTCCCCCGGGGTTTTTTTCATAAGGACTCGGTACACAACCCCTTGCTCCCGACGGAATCCGTGGGATCCTTTTTCCCCGGCGACTATGTGGGTGGCGAAAATCTTTTTCATATTTTGCTGCATTATCGGGGAGCTTCTTCGTGCACGCCCTACCAGATCTTTTGAAGTAAGTCCCTCCCCAGTTCAGTTTTTGTACCTTTATTATGGCAGAAGTTTTAAAACAGGCAACAAAAGGCCCGCTTTTTTATATTCCTAATGGTGCAAGGTCTGTCCCCAATACTCTGAACCAATTTTTCCTAAAATTTAAAAAAATATGAAATTGAAAAACACAAGAAGTTCGGGTGTGGTGGGTAATACCCCCTTTCAAAATTACCTTCAGCGAGATTGATACCGCGAGGTTTAAGGATAAGAAAACTCCCACTACCTCTTCCCGGGGAATTGGGGGAAATGGAACAAGATTCTGATACCTGCTCCCTTAATCAATTTCTTTTGGGGCAAACATGAAGATTTGAAATTAAAACAATTACTCAAGACATCCAGCGTTTGGAGGAAGAATTGCGCTCCCCCATGGGCAATTCTCAATTTTTAAGCCTCCATTTCTAAAATGGAAGAAATATCAACAAAGTTTAAGTTCCTAATGGGGCCCCTAAGAATCTAAATTCTTGAGGGACATTGTACTACGAAAGACACTATCTTGATTGGGGGCCGTTAGAAACTGCCCTCTTTAACTCCCAGATCCAATTGAAGCAAAAACATTTCCATAACCGAGACTGTGAGTTTTGGGTCCCTGGACCGGGTTCTTCTAATGAGCCTCCAAAATTCCATGGGGGATCCCCAAAAGATGAGCAAATAGAGATTTTGCTCCTTTTTCATCATCGCATGTAAATACAAGAAGACCCCAAAAAAAAGGGGGCGCAGGGGAGGGCGGAAACACCACAAAAAAATGAAAATGAAAAACACCCAACACCGATACAATAGACCCGTTCACATTTGATTATTGAAAATTTGTCTATTCATCTGGGCTCTTCTCATCATAAAATTTTGTCCCCAGGTTTAAAAATTTGGGTACAAAAAAAATTTTTTATTTTTTTTCCCCCCTAAGGGCATTAATAAATTTATACGATGCTTACCTTTTAAAAGTCACTTTTGGTTGAGGATAAGGTTTAATTTACGATCAGATTTAATGTGTTGGCATTAGAAAATGAAGTTTTGAATAATCATTTAAAGGTCTATGTTTATGAACAGATGGCGTTTTAACCCGGAAAATTACAAGATTCTTTCCCCGTGCCCTGTATCAAAAACCACACTTCAGGTTTCCCAAAAGGGAGTTCTTTTCCTATTCATCTCGTGCCCCAATCTATAGATAAATTCCAAATAGGATAGACGATTTGAGAGTCCCGGCTGCCACGGTGTTCCCGGATAAAATTTTGGTAATTTTTCTAGTCAAACGTACTCATTGGAAAGAAGAAAAACAAACCCAGATTTGGTTTACGGATGGCCGACAAAGGTGGCACCGGGTAGTCATGGACAAAAGCAAATAATTTTTGAGCATACACACTATGTTTGCGGACAACAACTTATTTAAAAATCCCACGGATCCTACCCCCACTGTACAGGGCGGAAAATGATTCTCTAATTTTTCTGAGGGGGTGTCCTTTTATTTAAGTGAAAAACAGTTAAATATCTGGAAGTAAAATCCCAAAGCCCATTTTGTACACCCTTCCAAAAATACACAAGAGCGTAGATCAGCCACCCATGCGACCCATAGTCTCCGGCATCGGCTCTCTCCTGGAGAGGCTGTCCCAATGGTTGGACAGTCTGTTACAACCTTTGGTTGCCAGGACCCCCAGCCATCTGCAGGATACCCAGGATGTCCTCAATGGATTTAAGGATTGTATTTGGCAGAGCGATATGACATGGCTCTGTTGCGATGTTGAATCCCTGTACACGTGTATTCCCCATCAAATAGCCTTACGAGCGTTAGATTTTCATTTTCACCAATTTGGTCAGTATTCGGAGGAAACTATCATATTTATCATTTCTGTGGCAGACTTTCTCATGACTCATAACTATTTTTCTTTTGACCGGGTCATTTATTTACAGATACGTGGGGTGTCAATGGGGGCCAAATTCTCACCATCCGTGGCCAATTTGGTCATGGCTTGGTGGGAGTATGTGCACCTATACACTTCCACAAATCCCTTTGCTGGTTTTATTTGCTGGTATGGCAGATACATCGACGACCTCCTGTTTATTTGGGTGGGCGATGTGTCTGCCATACCGGCATTTATTTCATATTTGAATAGCAATTTATTTGGTTTGAGTTTCACTCACAATGTGGGTGAACAAACCATACAATTTTTGGATCTGACCTTGATGGGGGTAGTGGGCCAAGCTATCATTTCCAAGACATATCGAAAAATCACTGCTGGGAATACTATCCTACATTTTAGGAGTTCACATCCTAGGCACACTCGCCGATCTATCCCAGTAGGGGAAATGATAAGAGCAAAGAGAAATTGTAGCTTACCCCTGGATTATGAAATTGAAAGAAACAATATTTGTGAGAGATTAAAATTTAGAGGCTACCCGGAGGGGTTATTGACCCGTGCTACCAATGTAGTGGATAGAAAAGACAGGGGTTCTCTTTTGACTCGCGACCGAGACATGTCATCCCGTCCTCCACCAAAAAAACACAACTGCACACTGGTCTTGGATCAGAGCAATCAGTTTTCACAAATTCGTAAGATTTTTTTGAAACATCTTTCCATCCTGGGGGAAGATCCGATACTGGAGACTGTACTCGCTGATGGATGCAGGGTGGTTTCCAGAAAGCCTCGTACCTTGGGAAGTATTATTTCCCCCAATATGGTACTTTCCAATCAGAGCACAAATCCCTCCAAATCATGGCTGCGGTTTATTGGATTCTTTAAATGCGGCTCACATCCATGCCGAACCTGTAATTATGTCAATACAGGTCAAGTGTTCTCCGATAATCAGGGAACCAAGGTCCATAAAATCCATTAATACATTAACTGCAATTCACATCATATTATTTATGTGGCCACGTGTACCATGTGTAACTTACAGTATGTAGGTAATACCACAAGAAGGTTGAAAACACGGTTTTTGGAGCCCCTACATGAGATAAGTAATTTATCTAGTCGCAATCGATCTAATTTGTCTCTTCATTTTAGGGAAATCCACAACTCCAACACGGGGGGCCTTAAAATTATGGGTATAGAAAGGATTGTCAAACCTCTTCGTGGGGGAGATGTGGACAAATTATTACATGACAGGGAGGCATTTTGGATATTGACTCTCAATTCTTCAGTACCCAATGGACTCAATCTCAAACGTGAGCTTATGTTTCACTATTGAATTTTGGGTCACTTGGGTCTGTGGTGAGGGTGCCTCTCTCTATATATATATTTTTCTTGTAGTTGCAATTAATTGCAATTTATTACAGATTGATTGAATGTATATTGTCATGTTAATTCCTGGAAACAACTGTTCAGCATTGTGTTTTCCATAATTATTAGTCGATTCATTGGCTTTCTTTTGATCGTGCTTCATTTCCTTTCCATTACGTGTATGATTTCAATACCAGCGGCATTATTGTTTGACTATGCGCACGCGCGGATTCTGCCCTTACCAGCAGTTGCCTGTTTGGGCGTGATGCGCATGTCATGCCATCACTTCCGGTCAGCTGTTTGCGCTACCGGAAGCATACACGGTGAATGGAGGAACTTGCAGCCCGGTGTTTCAGGTGTGAGTACTTTCCATTTTATCTAAGTATATATAAAGTATACAGTTGTAATTGTTTTTATGCTATGACTAAGGGCGTTGCATCGCCCGAAACGCGTCAGGTTTAAGTTTGGGGACTCTTTTCACTGCGGAGGTGCGTGTTTTTACATGTTGTAAA